>CM065798.1:15086202-15132228 GCA_033296515.1 Macrochelys suwanniensis | reverse complement strand
TCCCAGAGCCGGGGAGAGAACCCAGGAGTCCTGGCTCCCAGCCCCCCCTGCTCTAACCCACCAGCCCCCGCTCCTCTCCCAGAGCCGGGGAGAGAACCCAGGAGTCCTGGCTCCCAGCCCCCCTGCTCTGACCCACCAGCCCCCACTCCCCTCCCAGAGCCGGGGAGAGAACCCAGGAGTCCCTGGCTCCCTAGCCCCCCTGCTCTGACCCACCAGCCCCCATTGCCCCCCCAGAGCTGGGGAGAGAACCCAGGAGTCCTGGCTCCCACACTCCTGCTCCTGACTCCACCCACCCCCATCAGAACATGCATCTCTCTGCCCAGCAAGCGCAGGGGAGGGTTACCTGGCTCAGGTTCCCCCCCACACTGGAGTCCTTGGGGGGTGGGGGGTCGCAGCAGCTCCGGCTGGCCAGGGGAGAAGCCCCCGCTGGGGTTAATCCCCACACGGTGCAGGGCGGGGGGGTGGGCGGAGGGAGCCGGAGCAGCAGAGGTGTTTTTGCGGCGTGATAGCAGCCAATGGAGATGGGTCCTGTGTGGGGAGGGAGGGAATGGGGGGACCCCTCCCTGCCCATCCGTCATCAGCTGCTGCTGCTACCAACTGAGGGGTGTGTGTGGGGGGGATGTTCCTGGTCAATTTCCCCTGCACCTCCCGCCCCACGCCGGGGCTGACCCTGACAGTGCAAATCACAGGGACAGATTCAGAGAGAACCCAGGAGTCCTGGCTCCCAGCCCCCACTGCTCTAACCCACCAGCCCCCACCCCCCTCCCAGAGCCAGGCAGAGAACCCAGGAGTCCTGGCTCCCAGCCCCCACTGCTCTACCCACCAGCCCCCACCCCGCTCCCAGAGCCGGGGAGAGAACCCAGGAGTCCTGGCTCCCAGCCCCCCTGCTCTGACCCACCAGCCCCCACCCCCCCTCCCAGAGCCGGGGAGAGAACCCAGGAGTCCTGGCTCCCAGCCCCCCTGCTCTGACCCACCACCCCCAGTCCCCTCCCAGAGCCGGGGAGAGAACCCAGGCGTCTGGTCTCCCAGCCCCTCCTGCTCTAACCCACCAGCCCCCACTCCCCTCCAGAGCCGGCGAGAGAACCCAGGAGTCCTGGCTCGTACTGTTAAATTCCTACACACACCAGAATTTAGGATTTTTCTGGGTTGAAATAATCCAGGGCAGGGAATTGGTGGGGGGGGGGGGCTGAATAGGGAAACAGGCGTGAAAAGTGGGGGATATAAGGGCCCCGGGAGATAGCTAGATTGGGGTGTGGGGGAGAGATGTAGAGATGGAGGGGGAGCAGCATGGATGTTTAATTAATATTATTTTGAGTGGTAGCCCGAATAACAGTTAATGAATAGATGGTGGGGTAGAGCAGGTGGGCTGGGAGCCAGGACTCCTGGGTTCTCTCCCCGGCTCTGGGAGGGGAGTGGGAGCTGGGGGGTCAGAGCAGGTGGGGGGCAGGGAGCCAGGACTCCTGGGTTCTCTCCCCGCTCTGGGAGGGGGAGTGGGGGCTGGTGGGTTAGAGCAGGGGGGGCTGGGAGCCAGGACTCCTGGGTTCTCTCCCCGGCTCTGGGAGGGGAAGGGTAAACTCATGGCTGGGGGAGATTGTTGCTGAGACCCGCCCCCCGCCCTAAAAAAAAATTCCCTCCCCCGACACTAATCCCTCGTCCTTCCCTGCCCCTTTAAGAAAGCCCCAGATTGTCACTTATTGTCTGCGCCATGGACCAATCAGGGCCTGCCCGGGGAGGGGGGGGTGCAGTCTCTGATTGGCTGGGATGGAAGCTCCCCCCCCCACCCTCTCTCTCCAGATCCCCCCCCACCCCGCTCCCATCCACGGTCGCTGTCCAGCCGCCTGGGTGCTGAATCGCCCCTCCCCCCCCCCAGCCGCCCCTACACCCGGGACCCTCCCCCCCGAGGAGCCGCCCGGGGCAGGGGCCGCAGCGGAGCCAGGATGAGTGGGGGGGTCTATGGAGGAGGTAAGGGGGCCCCCCCTTTAATGCTCCCCCCCCCTTTATGTCCAGGCATGAATCACAGCGTTGACATGCAGCCCCCAGGGGGCGCCATGCTGCGGGGGTGGGTCAGCAGGGGGCTCTCTGGCCCCGGTGCTCACAGTGTGAACCCAGGCGTCCGGGCCAGTTCCCCTCCATCCCAGCTTGATCTGGGATTCTCTTTCCAGCCGCCCCGCCCCAGAGGTGGCCGCATCTTGGCGCCGGGCGAGGGGTCCCCTGGGTAACCGGCCGCCCCGCCCCAGAGGTGGGCGCATCCCAGCGCCGGGCGAGGGGTCCCTGGGTAACCGGCCGCCCCACCCCAGAGGTGGGCGCATCTCAGCGCCGGGCGAGGAGTCCCCAGGGTAACCGGCCGCCCCACCCCAGAGGTGGGCGCATTCCAGCGCCGGGTGAGGGGTCCCCAGGGTCACCGGCCGCCCCGCCCCAGAGGTGGGCGCATCTCGGTGGGTGCTGAGTCTCTCTCTCTCTCCCAGATGAGGTGGGGGCTCTCGTCTTCGACATCGGCTCGTTCTCGGTCCGCGCCGGCTACGCCGGAGAAGACTGCCCCAAGGTACGTCCGGAGCCCCGTCCCCGTTGGGGTCCCTGGGACCCCCCTCCCCCTGCCAGCGCCCCCTAGCGGTCCCAGGCCCCGTGGCTCACCCGCCCCCCGTTGCAGGCGGATTTCCCCACCACGGTGGGGCTGCTGGTCCCCGAGGAGGCGACGCTGGAGCTGGACGGGGAGAAGGAGAAGAAGCCGGGGAAGGTTTATTACATCGACACCAACTCGCTGCACGTCCCCCGGGAGAGCACCGAGGTCCTGTCGCCCCTCAAGAACGGCATGAGTGAGGGTCCGGCCCCCGGGGCCCCCCACCGTGGGCCCCCCTCCATGGGCCCCGCTACCCCCTGCCACAGTCCCCACCACCAAGGGCCTCCCGTTACCCCCCAGCACAGCCCCCCCACCACCACGGGCCCCCCACTACCCCCCTGCCACAATCCCCCACCACCAAGGGCCCCCCGTTACCCCCCAGCACAGCCCCCCCCACCACGGGCCCCCCACTATCCCCCTGCCACAATCCCCACCACCAAGGGCTCCCTGTTACCCCCCTGCCACAGTCCCCACCACCAAGGGCCCCCCGTTACCCCCCAGCACAGCCCCCCCCACCACGGGCCCCCCCACTACCCCCCCTGCCACAATCCCCACCACCAAGGGCTCCCTGTTACCCCCTGCCACAGCTCCCCACTACCTCCCCCACCCCGGGCCCCCGCCACGCCCCACCCTGCCCCCCGCCACGCCCCTCCACGGCTTCTGTACCCCCTGCCATGGGCACCCCCCCCCGGGGCTTCCCCACCTCCACGGGGCGACCCTACGTGTGCAGGGGGGCTGGGAGGAAGCGGATTGGTGCCACCTTAACCGAGCCCCTCCCCCCGTATCTCTCCCTCCCCCCCCGTGTCATTCCCTCGCCCCCCCCCCCACCGCTGTCCCCCCAGTCGAGGACTGGGATTGTTTCCAGGCCATCCTGGATCACACCTACGGAAACACGTCAAGTCGGAGCCCGGCCTGCACCCCGTGCTCATGTCCGAGGCGCCGGTAGGTCCCCCCGACATCACCCCCGATCCACCCCCCGTACCCCCCCTGACATCACCCCACCCCCTGCACCCTGACATCACCCCCCGATCCACCCCCCCGTGCCCCCCGACATCACCCCACCCCCTGCACCCCGACATCACCCCCAATCTGCCCCCCGTGCCCCCTGACATCACCCCAGCCCCTGCACCCCGACATCACCCCCGATCCGCCCCCCGTACCCCCCGACATCACCCCACCCCCCTGTGCCCTGACATCATCCTGATCCACCCCCTGCACCCAGACATCATGTTACCCCCGTGCCCCCCGACATCACCCCCAATCCATCCCCTGCACCCTGACATCATCCTGATCCACCCCCGTGCCCCCCCACATCACGTTACCCCCCCTGTGCCCCCCGACATCACCCCCGATCCACCCCCATACCCGCCATCACCCCACCCCCTGCACCCCGACATCACCCCCGATCCACCCCCCGTGCCCCCCGACATCACCCCACCCCCTGTGCCCTGACATCATCCTGACCCACCCCCTGCACCCCGACATTATGTTACCCCCGTGCCCCCGACATCACCCCAATCCATCCCCTGCCACGTGATCCACCCCCTGTGCCCCCCACATCACGTTACCCCCCGTGCCCCCCTGACATCACCCCCGATCCACCCCCCCGTGCCCCCCGACATCACCCCACCCCCCTGCACCCTGACATCCCCCGATCCATCCCCTGCACCCCAACATCACACCCCCTGCACCCCAACATCCCCCGATCCGCCCCCCTGCACCCCAAAATCAACCCACCCCCTGCACCCTGACATCCCCCTGATCCACCCCCTGCACCCCGATATCATGTTACCCCCCCCATGTGCCATCACGTCACCCCAATCCATCCCCTGCAGCCCAACATCACTTCACCCCCCCTGTGCCCCGAGATCACCCCCGATCCCCCCCCCGCGCCCCGCCCCCCCACCCTGGCCCCCCGGCGCCCCACGGCTGGTCTCTTTCCCCACAGTGGAACACCCGGGCCAAGCGGGAGAAGCTGACCGAGCTGATGTTTGAGCATTACGCCATCCCGGCCTTCTTCCTCTGCAAGACCGCCGTGCTCACCGCGTATCCTGGGGGGCCGGGGGGGGGAGCTGGGGGGGGCTGGGAGGACTGCAGAGGACATGTGGGGGGCTGGAAAGGATCTGGGGGGCTGGGAGGACGGCAGAGGACATGTGGGGGGCTGGGAAGGACCTGGGGGGGCTGCATGGGGGGGCTGGAAAGGATCTGGGGGGCTGGGAGGATGGCAGAGGACATGTGGGGGGCTGGGAAGGACCTGGGGGGCTGCACAGGGGGGCTGGAAAGGATCTGGGGAGCTGGGGAGGGACTGGAGAGGACGTGGGGGGGGGGCTGGGGAGGGATCGGGGATGGTGCGGGGGGGCTGGGAAGGACCTGGGGGGGCTGCATAGGGGGGCTGGAAAGGATCTGGGGGGCTGGGAGGACTGGAGAGGATGTGTGGGGGAGGCTGGGGAGTGATTGGGGGCTGCACAGGGGGGCTGGGAAGGACATGGGGGGCTGGGAGGACTGGAGAGGATGTCTAGGGGAGGCTGGGGAGGGGATCGGCGGCTGCACAGGGGGGGCTGGGAAGGATCTGGGGGGGCTGGAGGCAGGACTGCCGGCAAAGTGGGGGGCTGCGATGGGGCTGGCAGGTTGGAGAGGACGTATGGGGGGGCTGCAGTGTGGGGAGCTGGCAGGGAGTGGGGGGCTATAGGGGAGATCTGGGGGGCTGGGAGGAAAAGGGGGGGCCCTCGGGCGCCGGTGGGGCCACGGGCAGAGCCAAGGGGTGCAGGGAGCTGGGCTGGGGCCTGCTCCGAGGCGGGCACCCCCGCTCCAGTGGCAGGGAGTTCCCCCCGACCCCTGGCACCGGCTTGCCCCCTTGACCCACCCGCTGCCCCAGCTTTGCCAACGGGCGCAGCACGGGGCTGGTGCTGGACAGTGGGGCCACCCACACCACGGCCATCCCGGTGCACGACGGGTACATCCTGCAGCAAGGTGGGCCCCGCCCGGACGCCTGGGTTCTCTCCCCGGCTCCGGGAGGGGAGTGGGGGGCTGGTGGGTTAGAGCAGGGGGGGGCTGGGAGCCAGGACTCCTGGGTTCTCTCCCCGGCTCTGGGAGGGGAGTGGGTGCTGGTGGGTTAGAGCAGGGGGGGCTGGGAGCCAGGACTCCTGGGTTCTCTCCCTGGCTCCGGGAGGGGAGTGGGGCCTGGTGGGTTAGAACAGGGTGGGGGTGGGTGGGAGCCAGGACTCCTGGGTTCTCTCCCCGGCTCTGGGAGGGGAGTGGGGGCTGGTGGGTTAGAGCAGGGGGGGCTGGGAGCCAGGACGCCTGGGTTCATTCCCGGCTCTGGGAGCAGAGTGGGGGCTGGTGGGTTGGGGCAGGGTGGGGGTGGGTGGGAGCCAGGACTCCTGGGTTCATTCCCCGCTCTGGGGGTTCCAGCATCGTGAAGTCGCCGCTGGCCGGGGATTTCATCTCCATGCAGTGCCGGGAGCTCTTCCAGGAGATGAACATTGAGATCGTCCCCCCCTACATGATCGCTGCCAAGGTGCGGGGGGCGGGGAGGGGGGGTCTCTCCTGGGGGGGAAAGGGACCGGGAGGGGGCGGCGGGCTGGGGGGAAAACAGGAATCCAGGAAGGGGGCGGGGGGGGTGAGCGGGAGGCTGGGAGTTGATGGAGGGGATTTGGGGGAGGTGGGGAGGTCCGGGGGGGTGGGGGTGGGGATGGTTCATGGCTCCCCCCCTGCCCCATCTTTCTCCCCCCTCCCCAGGACCCCGTGCGTGAGGGGGCCCCCCCCAACTGGAAGAAGAAGGAGAAACTGCCCCAGGTCTCCAAATCCTGGCACAATTACACCTGCAATGTGAGCTGGGCGGGGGCAGGGGAGGGAGCCGGATGCCTGGGTTCTCTCCCCGGCTCCGGGAGGGGAGTGGGGGCTGGTGGGTTAGAGCAGCAGGGGCTGGGAGCCAGGACTCCTGGGTTCTCTCCCCGGCTCCGGAGGGGAGTGGGGGCTGGTGGGTTAGAGCAGGGGGGACTGGGAGCCAAGACTCCTGGGTTCTCTCCCGGCTCCGGGAGGGGAGTGGGGGCTGGTGGGTTAGAGCAGTGGGGCTGGGAGCCAGGACTCCTGGGTTCTCTCCCCGGCTCTGGGAGGGGAGTGGGGGCTGGGAGCCAGGACTCCTGGGTTCTCTCCCCGGCTCCGGGAGGGGAGCGGGGGCTGGTGGGTGAGAGCAGGGGGGGGCTGGGAGCCAGGACTCCTGGGTTCTCTGCCCCCAGTCAGTGACCCCCATATACTCTCCCCCCGCCCAGGAGGTGATTCAGGATTTCCAGGCCTCGGTGCTACAGGTCTCCGACTCGCCGTATGACGAGCAGTGAGTACTGAGGGGGCACCGGGGGGCGGGGGGGGCCCTGGGCTTGGCCAGACGGAGGGGGGGGCCGGGTGTTATACCCACAAAATAAAAACCAGCCGGATCTTATTAGACATGTCCCACGTAGCGCGAATACAAGAAGAGTCCCAGTGCCGGCGGTGATGTTTCGTTGCGTTTCACACTCGTTCGCACACACACGCAGGGTCTGCCCAGATGGGAGGGTTGCCAGCTTAGACGTGGCCCGTGCCAAGTCACTGGCCCGGCACCGTGGGCATAAGGGTGGAGCCGAGCCCTTGTCCGGTGGGGCGTGTCCCCGTTGACCCGCCGCGGGGTCGTCTGGTGGTTTCCGCTTCACACCTTCTCCGGCCGAGGGTCATTGAATTCCCAGGCAGGCACCGCCCTGATCATCCGTTCGTTCTCGACACCGGGGGGTCTCTCGAACACAGCGGCCTGTTCCTGCAGCCGGCCAAGCTCCCCGCGCGCCCCACCCCGTTATTTCCCACGGCTCCCCTTCCCCATCGCCCCCCCCCCAGCACGCCGCGTCCCCGCTTCTCTGCCGACCTCCAGGCGCTTCCCGCCGCCAAACAGCTGACATCACCCCCAATCCGCCCCCGACATCATCCCCCCGCACCCCAACATCCCCCTGATCCACCCCCCGCGCCCCGATATGACTTCACCCCCCTGCCGCTTTGCGGGGCGGGAGGGAGGAGGAGCGGGGGGCCGCGCGCTCAGGGGAGGAAGCGGAGAGGTTTGAGAGGAGTCCCTTGAGTTCGAGACCCCCCCGGGAATGGGCTCTTTGTCTCGGGGGTGGGCAAGTCGCAAAGAGCCCCACCAGGTCTATTTGGGATTTCAATTGTGGGGAATCACGTTCACGGACCTTCTTTAATATCCCCACACCGGGCACTCGGGGTGGGGGGGGGTCTGTTGGAGTGGGGCCAAGCCCCCTCCCCCCCTGACAGCCGTGGGGGCACGGCCCCCTCTCTGCCCCCCCCCCTCCCGCAGGGTGGCCGCCCAGATGCCCACCGTCCACTACGAGATGCCCAATGGCTACAACACGGACTACTACGGGGCCGAGCGGCTGCGCATCCCCGAGGGGCTGTTCGACCCCTCCAATGTCAAGGTGGGTCGCCCCCCCCTGCCCCTCCCCTGCCGGAGCTGGGAGAGAACCCAGGAGTCCTGGCTCCCAGCCCCCCCGCTCTAACCCACCAGCCCCCACTCCCCTCCCGGAGCCGGGGAGAGAACCCAGGAGTCCTGGCTCCCAGCCCCCCCTGCTCTAACCCACCAGCCCCCGCTCCCCTCCCAGAGCCAGGGAGAGAACCCAGGAGTCCTGGCTCCCAGCCCCCTGTGCTCCAACCTACCAGCCCCCCTTCCAGAATCCCTGTGTTTTTAAATCGTGGCCTGCCTCAGTTTCCCCACTTTGTCCAGGGTGGGGCTGGGAGTCGGGGGGGAGATGGTGGGTGTGATATTGGGGAACGGGGGGGCTGGGAGTTGAGGGGAGACGGTGGGTGTGATATTGGGGAAGGGGGGCTGGGGGGAGGGCAGAAGGGCCCCCCTTAACTCCCCCGCTTCTGTCCCCTTCTCCAGGGTCTCTCCGGTAACACCATGTTGGGCGTCGGCCACGTCGTCACCACTAGCATCGGCATGTGTGATATCGACATCCGGCCGGTGCGTGCCCCCCGCCCCGGCTCCCCCCCCCCGGGCTCCGTGGGGTTGTGGGGCTGGGCCCGCAGGCCCCGGGGGACCCCCCAGAACTGGAGTCCGTTGGCTGGGCCCGTGCGAGGGGGGTGATCTGGTCAGCAGGCCGGACGCCGGGGTAGATGGGCCCATGGGGAGGACGCCGGCTAAACGGGGGCCCATGGTGGAGGCACCAGGGGATACAGGCCCGTGGGGGGGACACACCAGGGAATACAGGCCTGGGGGGGGGATGCTGGGGGAGATGGAGCGGTGGGGGGAGGCCCTGGGGTGAGGGGGGCCCGGGAGTAACCGTCTCCCCGTGACTCCCAGGGTCTCTACGGCAGCGTCATTGTGACCGGGGGCAACACCCTGCTCCAGGGATTCACCGACCGGCTGAACCGAGAGCTGTCGCAGAAAACCCCCCCCGTGAGTGTGTGTGTGTGTGTAGAGGGGTTGGTGTGTGTGTGTGTAGAGGGGTTGGTGTGTGTGTGTGTGTGTGTGTGTGTGTGTGTGTGTGTGTAGAGGGGTTGTTGGGGTTGTGTGTGTGTGTAGAGGGGTTGTTGGGGTTGTGTGTGTGTGTGTGTAGAGGGGTTGGGTGTGTGTGTGTGTGTGTGTGTGTGTGTGTGTGTGTAGAGGGGTTGTTGGGGTTGTGTGTGTGTGTAGAGGGGTTGTTGGGTTGTGTGTGTGTGTGTGTGTGTAGAGGGGTTGTTGGGGTTGTGTGTGTGTGTAGAGGGGTTGTTGGGGTTGTGTGTGTGTGTGTGTAGACAGATTGTTGGAATTGTGTGTGTGTGCAGAGGGGTGGGTGTGTGTGTGTGTGTAGAGGGGTTGTTGGGGGTTGTGCGGTGTGAAAGGGGTTGTGGGGGTGGGTGGGTGTGTGTGTGTGTGTGTGTGTGTGTGTGTGTGTGTGTGTGTGTAGTGGGGTTGTTGGGGGTTGTGGTGTGTGTGTAGTGGGGTTGTTGGGGGTTGTGGTGTGTGTGTAGTGGGGTTGTTGGGGTGTGGTGTGTGTGTAGTGGGGTTGTGGTGTGTGTGTGTAGCAGGGTTGTGGGGGGTGTGTGTGTGTGTGTAGTGGAAGTTGTTGGGGGTTGTGGTGTGTGTGTAGTGGGGTTGTGGTGTGTGTGTGTAGCAGGGTTGTGGGGGGGTGTAGTGGGGTTGTTGGGGTTGTGGTGTGTGTGTAGAGGGGTTGTGGTGTGTGTGTGTGTGTGTAGTGGGTTGTTGGGGGTTGGGGTGTGTGTGTAGTGGGGTTGTTGGGGTTGTGGTGTGTGTGTAGTGGGGTTGTGGTGTGTGTGTGTAGCAGGGTTGTGGGGGTGTGTGTGTAGTGGGGTTGTTGGGGGTTGTGGTGTGTGTGTAGAGGGGTTGTGGTGTGTGTGTGTGTGTGTAGTGGGGTTGTTGGGGGTTGGGGTGTGTGTGTAGTGGGGTTGTTGGGGTTGTGGTGTGTGTGTAGCGGGGTTGTGGTGTGTGTGTGTGTGTGTAGTGGGGTTGTTGGGGGTTGTGGTGTGTGTGTAGTGGGGTTGTTGGGGTTGTGGTGTGTGTGTAGTGGGGTTGTGGTGTGTGTGTGTAGCAGGGTTGTGGGGGGGGTGTGTGTAGTGGGGTTGTTGGGGTTGTGGTGTGTGTGTAGAGGGGTTGTGGTGTATGTGTGTAGCAGGGTTGTGGGGGTGTGTGTGTAGTGGGGTTGTTGGGGGTTGTGGTGTGTGTGTAGAGGGGTTGTGGTGTGTGTGTGTGTAGTGGGGTTGTTGGGGTTGTGGTGTGTGTGTAGAGGGGTTGTGGTGTATGTGTGTAGCAGGGTTGTGGGGGTGTGTGTGTAGTGGGGTTGTTGGGGGTTGTGGTGTGTGTGTAGAGGGGTTGTGGTGTGTGTGTGTGTAGTGGGGTTGTTGGGGTTGTGGTGTGTGTGTAGTGGGGTTGTTGGGGTTGTGGTGTGGTGTGTAGAGGGGTTGTGGTGTGTGTGTGTGTGTGTAGTGGGGTTGTTGGGGGTTGGGGTGTGTGTGTAGTGGGGTTGTTGGGGTTGTGGTGTGTGTGTAGAGGGGTTGTGGTGTGTGTGTGTGTGTGTAGTGGGGTTGTTGGGGGTTGGGGTGTGTGTGTAGTGGGGTTGTTGGGGTTGTGGTGTGTGTGTAGAGGGGTTGTGGTGTGTGTGTGTGTGTGTGTGTAGTGGGGTTGTTGGGGTTGTGGTGTGTGTGTAGAGGGGTTGTGGTGGGTGTGTGTGTATGTGTCGTGGGGTTGTTGGGGTTGTGTGTGTGTGTTGTGGGGTTGTGTGTGTGTGAGAGAGAGGGGTTGCGGGGTGTGTGTGTGTGTCTGTGCAGCGCTGCCCCCTGCTGGCCGGTCCCGTGGGGCGCTCGGCGCTGGCCAGCCGGGGGCGTCTCCCCACCGCCCCCCCTCTGCCCCCAGAGCATGCGCCTCAAACTCATCGCCAGCAACAGCACCATGGAGCGGAGATTCAGCCCCTGGATCGGGGGGTCCATCCTGGCCTCGCTGGTGAGTGACCCCGGGGGGGTGGGGGCAGGACTCCTGGGTTCTCTCCCCGGCTCTGCGAGGGGAGTGGGGGCTGGTGGGTCAGAGCAGGGGGGGGCTGGGAGCCAGGACTCCTGGGTTCTCTCCCGGCTCTGGGAGGGGAGTGGGGGCTGGTGGGGTCAGAGCAGGGGGGAGCTGGGGGCCCGGACGCCTGGGTTCTATCCTGCTCTCTTCTCCCCAGGGCACCTTCCAGCAGATGTGGATCTCCAAGCAGGAGTACGAGGAGGGCGGGAAGCAGTGTGTAGAGCGGAAATGCCCCTGATGCATCCGGCACCCCCTCGCGGTGGGGCCGGGGTCCCGCGGGCGTCTGCCCCCGGGGGTCCCCCCACCCCACTTCTTCCAGTCCCGAAGCCGTGTCTTTAACCATTATGCTCACAGCACCTTTGGGTGGGTGGGGGAGGGAGCTCGGGGGGGGGGTCCATTATCATCCCATGTCCTTTCATCATTATCCCCTCCCCTCCCAGAGCCGGGGGAGAGAACCCAGGAGTCCTGGCTCCCAGCCCCGCTGCTCTCACCCACCAGCCCCCACTCCCCTCCCAGAGCCGGGGAGAGAACCCAGGAGTCCTGGCTCCCAGCCCCCCCTGCTCTAACCCACCAGCCCCCACTCCCCTCCCAGAGCCGGGGAGAGAACCCAGGAGTCCTGGCTCCCAGCCCCCCCCTGCTCTAACCCACCAGCCCCCACTCCCCTCCCAGAGCTGGGGAGAGAACCCAGGAGTCCTGGCTCCCAGCCCCCGTGTTTCTCACTCCCTTAGAGGCAGGGACTCTAAAGCAAAGCACGGGGGGGGGGGGTGGTGGAACTGGGGGGGGGGTTGAGTTCAGACTCTGGGATGCCCCATGGCAGGGGGCTCCCCCTGGCGTTCAGAGGAAGACCGGAGCCCCCCCCCCCCAATTCTTTCCCTACTCCCTCCCCCATCACAACCCCCCCATTGGCGGTGCATTCCCCCCCCCCCCCCCCCGCTTGCTCGTTCCACGATTCGTTAATGGGGGTTGGTTCATTTTCATGGGGGCGAATGTGGCGTCCGTAGAACGACCTGCAATAAACGTCCGGAAAGGAGAAAATGGTCCAGTGGTGTCTGCAACGTCACCCCGCTGCGAAAGGAACCCAGGAGTCCTGGCTCCCAGGCCCCCCTGCTCTAACCACCAGCCCCCACTCCCCTCCCAGAGCCGGGAGAGAACCCAGGAGTCCTGGCTCCAAGCCCCCCCTGCTCTAACCACCAGCCCCCACTCCCCTCCCAGAGCCAGGGAGAGAACCCAGGAGTCCTGGCTCCCAGCCCCCCCCCTGCTCTAACCACTAGCACCCACTCCCCTCCCAGAGCCAGGGAGAGAACCCAGGAGTCCTGGCTCCCAGGCCCCCCTGCTCTAACCACCAGCCCCCACTCCCCTCCCAGAGCCGGGGAGAGAACCCAGGAGTCCTGGCTCCCAGCCCCACCTGCTCTAACCACTAGCACCCACTCCCCTCCCAGAGCCGGGGAGAGAACCCAGGAGTCCTGGCCCCCACTCCCCTCCCAGAGCTCTGGACAGCATCCACTCCAGCCCCAGGGTGGGGGACTGGCTTGCTTGGGGGTGGGGCACGACCCTCCGGGCTCTCCCCTCTTGGGGGCGCCGGCCCGGATGGGGGGGCGCTGGTGGTGGGGGGTTGCCAGGCGCTGGGTTGTTTGAATTTACTGCCCCACGGCCGGCTCTGACCTTTGGGTCTGGGTGGGGCGGGTTGCCCTGCACTGGCTCCCCCCTCCCCCGCGCCCATCCCCACCCCACTTATCTCGTGCCAGGGGTTCCCTGGACATTCACCCTTCGGCGCTGACGCATTTGCCTGCCCCACATCAGCCTGGGGGGGGCGGGGCCAATAACCGGCCTGCCCCTTCCCAGGGGTTCATCTCACCCCGCACCCCGCCCCATGGGAGACCCTCTCCCCTTCCCCACAGCTCTGCAGCTTGGGGCTGGGGAATGGGGGTTGGGCTGTTTGCTCCCTCCCCCCCCTTGGGTAGCCCCCCAAGCCGTGGGGCTGGACGTCAGGTATTCATTGAGCGACCAGCTCAGGCTCCCTGCAGACTCTGGGAGCGTCACCGCGCCGGTGACACCCAGGGCAGTTCACACCTCTGCGAGCGACCGGATCAGGCTCCCTGCAGACTCCGGCAGCGTCGCCGCGCCGGTGACACCCAGGGCAGTTCACACCTCTGCGAGCGACCGGATCAGGCTCCCTGCAGACTCCGGCAGCGTCGCCGCGCCGGTGACACCCAGGGCAGTTCACACCTCTGCGAGTGACCGGATCAGGCTCCCTGCAGACTCCGGCAGCGTCGCCGCGCTGGTGACACCCAGGGCAGTTCACACCTCTGCGAGCGACCGGATCAGGCTCCCTGCAGACTCCGGCAGCGTCGCCGCTCGGCTTGGGGCCGGTGGCCCCCGAACACGACGTTGCTGCCGCTCCCTTTCGGGCCCAGCTCCTCGGCTCGTTACCGGCTTCGTCTGGCGCCAGCATCCATGGCTGCTATGGAAACGCAATCAAAATACCGGGGGCAGAAGGGCATTAATGTTCGTGCCATCCCCGGGGCTGGCTTCCCGGTCGCCTGGGTTCCATGACTCAGCTTGACCCTGGGATGATCTGCTCTTCCGCCCCGCCCCCGTGCCTCAGTTTCCCCCCACGGCTGCGGCGCCTGGCCATTGGGGTAAGAGAAGTCACGAAGACCACGAGCCAGGAGGTCCAGGGGCTGGGAGTCCCGCAGGCCCCAGGGGGTCAGGGTGGGGGGGAGCCCTGGCCCCGTTCGCCCCGGGAACCCTGCCAGCCGCCCTGGACTCCGCACACCCCGTCAGCGGCACGGATCTGGCTACCGCCCAAGAGCGGGCAAATTCCCCTTCATTAAACATTAACACCAACGGCTCAATCATTCGTGGAGAGAACCCAGGAGTCCTGGCTCCCAGCCCCCCCTGCTCTAACCACCAGCCCCCACTCCCCTCCCAGCGCCGCGGAGAGAACCCAGGAGTCCTGGCTCCCAGCCCCGCCTGCTCTAACCACCAGCCCCCACTTCCCTCTCAGAGCCGGGGAGAGAACCCAGGAGTCCTGGCTCCCAGTGCCCCGACCTGCTCTAACCCACCAGCCCCCACTCCCCTCCCAGAGCCGGGGAGAGAACCCAGGAGTCCTGGCTCCCAGCCCTGCCTGCTCTAACCACCAGCCCCCACAGCCGGGGAGAGAACCCAGGAGTCCTGGCTCCCAGCCCCCCCTGCTCTAACCCACCAGCCCCCACTCCCCTCCCAGAGCCAGGGAGAGAACCCAGGAGTCCTGGGGCGCGGCTCGCTGCGTGGGGGTGGGGGTGTAAGGTCGATCCACGTCTCCAGGGCGTGGGGGGTGGAGGGGGTAATGAAAAGCAGTTGCATCATGAAGATAAGACCATGGGTTCCCCGGCGGGGTGGGGCGGGGGGGGGGCAGAAAGGAAGCGGGGGGGGGCAGGGGTATATATGCCCGTGGGAACCGCTGGTTCATCCTAGACGTCCGTGATTCCATCCGCCATGGGCCTGGGGGGCAGATACCGGCTGTGCCTTCTACTGGCCCTGGGGGGCGCTGCTGCCGCATGGTGAGTTCACGGTTCTGAGAGCCAGGACTCCTGGGTTCTCTCCCCAGCTCTGGGAGGGGAGTGGGGTCTAGTGGTTAGAGCTGGGAGCCAGGACTCCTGGGTTCTCTCCCCAGCTCTGGGAGGGGAGTGGGGTCTAGTGGTTAGAGCTGGGAGCCAGGACTCCTGGGTTCTCTCCCCGGCTCTGGGAGGAGATTGATACAGTTTGCAGAGGACCCACAAACTAGTGTGTGTGTTTGTGTGAAGGGGGGGAGGGTCCCGGTTGATCAGTCGATCGGCTCCCAAGCCTCCCCCTAGCGACGCCTCGATCAGGGCCAGCTCCTCCGACCCGGTAACGTCGGCGCCGGGGTGGGAATCGGGGCAGACCCGTGCCACAAATTCATTTCGCTTCTCTCCTTTGCCACCTTGGTCGGCCCCCGGCCCCGCTGGTCGTTTGCCGGGCACCCTGCTTGCGGCGTCCTTAAAAAGAAAAAAGAGACACAACCCCCCTTTTGCCGTTAGTTTTTGTGCCTCCCGAAGTGTCCCGCTGAATTGGAGTCTCTGTTCGGGACGGTTTATAAACCGCCGCATTGCAGTTTGCATGCGTTTCACTTCCGCGCTGGTGTCTGTCGCTTGCCGCTGGGCGGCCGCCTCCTTTTTCCACGGGTTCCCCTTTTTTCCATCCTTTGATGCGACCACGGGGGGCTCTCCTGGGGGTGTTTTTTCTCTCCCAGGAGCGGGGTTCGGCCGTGTTCGCCTCTCGGTCCGGCTCCCGGGGGGGCCCCGCTGAGGACCCAAGCGAGATATCGGCTCCCGCCTGGGCGCTTCCCGGTGGCAGCAGCTCCAATAAGGAGCCGCGAACGGGGTCTGGAAATGTTCTCTTCATCCCAGTCAATGCAGGGAGGGTTCAAACCCACCCACCCCCCCCATTATTATCGGGATCTCGCTTTTTTCTAGCCTCCCCGGCTCCCGGTTCTCTCCCCAGCTCTGGGAGGCGAGTGGGGGCTGGTGGGTCAGAGCCGGGGGGGCTGGGAGCCAGGACTCCTGGGTTCGCTCCCCGGCTCTGGGAGGCGAGTGGGGGCTGGTGGGTTAGAGCAGGGGGTGCTGGGAGCCAGGACTCCTGGGTTCTCCGCCGAGCTCGGGGGCTTAGCAGGGCCCGGCTCTGTAACCTGTTCCCATGCGTTTGCTGCAGGGTGGATTCGTCCCACGGCCCGAGGGACCCTCCAGCGGGAGTCGGTGAGTGTCAGACCCATGGGGCCCCCATCCAGCCTGGTCCCGCCCTGCCCCCCAGCTGTCTGTCCATCCATCCATCACCCCCTAAGCCCCTCCCACTGGGAGGGCCAACGGGGCACCTCCTCGAACCCATAACCTCTGGCTTTTAGCCTCCCTCTCTGTCCAGAAGTACATGGCCCGGGGGAGGAGGGGACACACCGTGGGGGGGGGGTCTGTTCCCCCGGGTGGCAGAGGGAGGCCGGGGGTCCGTGTGGGTCTCACGTCCCTCTCCTCACCCCCCGGCCAGGCGAGCTGACACGGTGTGACTTCGACGACAACACGCGCCCCTTCTGCCTCTGGACCCAGCCCAACGCCGGAGACTGGATCAGAACCCAGGGCCTGGAGCCGGGGCAGAGCCCCGGGCCCCCGGGCGGGACCCCCGAGAGAGGTAAGAAAGGTGGGGCTGGCGGGAGACCTGGGTCACCAGCCGCCCCGCCCCAGAGGTGGGCACATCTCGGTGCCGGGCGAGGGGTCCCCGGGTAACCAGCCGCCCCGCCCCAGAGGTGGGCGCCTCTCGGCGCCGTGCGAGGGGTCCCTGGCTAACAGGCCGTTCTCTCCCCCCCCCCCCCACCCCAGCGGGGTTTTACGTCACCCCGGCGGCCCCGGGCCCGGTGGAGCTGCTCAGTCCGGCGCTGGAGGGGGCCTCGGCCGTGTGCCTGGAGTTTCTCTACTACATGTATGGGGAGGTCGCGGGGTCCTGGCTCGCGGTCCTGTCCCGGGGCCCCGGTGGCGACGGCGCCCCCCAGTGGAACCAGACGGGACTGCAGAGCTCGGCCTGGCTGCGGGGGGCCGTCACCCTGAGCGCCCCCCCCGAGCGCCCCTTTCAGGTGAGGTGGGGGATATTGCACCCGGTCCCTGACCCTAGTGCCCGTAGGCTGGGGGGGCTGCAGGGGGGAAAGGGGGGCTGGGTGGGGGAGGGGGGGGGTGAGGCTGGGGGAGGGGTGGAGGCTGAGTGGGGGAAAGGAAGGTGGGGGTGGGGAAGGGGGCTGAGGGTGGGGGGCAGGGGGCGTTCCAGGGGTATAACAGAGGAAGATGGGGCAGAGGAGGGGCAGAGGGGGATGGTTGGGGGTGGCAGGTGGGGCTGGGGGGCTGGCGGGGGGAGGGGCCAGGTCTGACGCCCCCCCCTCTGTCTACTTCCCCCCCTCCCGGCAGGTCCTTTTCCGAGCTGCCCGCACCCCACACTTCGACCTGGCCCTGGACTCCGTCTCCATCCAGCTGGGGCCCTGCTCCCGTACGTACAGACAGACGGACGCCCCCCCCCCCCCCCGGCCCCAAATCCCCCCCTTTCCCCACGGCGGGTTTCACCTTCCCCGAGTTCTTTGGGAATTTCCTTGGTTTTTTACATCCCCCTTCAGTCCCGTTCAGCTCTGGGGTCCCCCCCCCACTCCCCTCCCCAGCTCCCAGCAGGACTGAACTCGGTTGCGCCTTCCCCGGGCCCGGCACCCACAGCTCGGCCTCAGAGAGAGAGAGAGAGAGAGAGAGATGGGGTGGATGGGGATAGATAGATAGATAGATAGATAGATAGACAGAGGGGTGGATGGGGACAGATAGATAGATAGATAGATAGATGGAGATAGATAGAGGGGGTGGGTGGGGATAGATAGATAGATAGATAGATAGATAGATAGATAGATAGATAGATAGATAGATAGAGGGGGTGGATGGGGATAGATAGATAGATAGATAGATAGATAGATAGATAGATAGATAGATAGAGGGGGTGGATGGGGATAGATGGACAGTCAGGCATGTTGGGGATGGATGGATGGAGGGATGGACAGATGACTAGACAGCCAGGCGTGTTGGGGACGGATGGATGGACGGATAGATAGCTGTGTATGGGGATGGATGGATGGAGGGAGGGATGGAAGGTGGGATGGACAGACGAGTAGACAGCCGGGCGTGTTGTGGATGGATGGACGGATGGATGGATGGATGGAGGGATGGATGGAAGGAGGGATGGACAGACGAGTAGACAGTCGGGCGTGTTGGAGATGGATGGATGGACAGATGGATGGATGGATGGATGGAGGGAGGGAGGGATGGACAAACGAGTAGACAGCCGGGCGTGTTGAGGATGGATAGATGGACAGATAGATTGATGGATGGATGGAGGGATGGATGGATGGATGGACAGATGGATGGAGGGATGGATGGAAGTAGGGATGGACAGACGAGTAGACAGTCGGGCGTGTTGGGGATGGATGGATGGACAGATGGACGGATAGATGGATGGATGGAGGGATGGATGGAAGGAGGGATGGACAGACGAGTAGACAGCCGGGCGTGTTGGGGATGGATGGACGGATCGTCTCTCGCTCTGGGATTTACCGCTGTCTTTCCCTCACAGCTTGTGTGACCGGCTGTGATTTCGACACGCTCGATGACCTATGTGGCTGGCAGAGCCCGCCTGGGACAGGCGGACCCCAATGGGGGCAGTGGGTCGGGGCCGGGGACGTAGCAGGTGTCGGCCCCCAGGACGATTTCTCGAAGCCTGGAAGTGAGTAGCTGACGATGCCCCAAGGCGCCGCGTTTCCCGACCCAAACACAGGCCCCGATCCCGTACGAGCCTACAGATCCCCTGGCGAACCCAGGAGTCCAGGGTCCCTGTGTCACCAGCTGCCCCGCCCCAGAGGTGGCCGCATCTCCGCGCCGGGCGAGGGGTGTCACGGAGTGTGGGGGAGTCCGGCCCTGCACCCCTCTTCCCCGGATTCACTGGGAGTCTCAGCCAGCCAGTAGAACAGAAGGTTTATTAGAGATGCCAGGAACACAGTCCAACCAGAGCTTGTCAGTACATCCAGGACCCCTCAGTCGGGTCCTTCCGGGGGGCAGGGAGCTTAGACCCCAGTTCGGGGCTCCCTGCATTTCACCCCACAGCTCCAAACGGGGGCAGGGAGGCCAGACCGTGTCTGCCTCTCTCCCCTCCTCTCCGGCCAGCTCCAAACTGCAACTCTCCAGCCCCTCCTCCCCCTTTGTCTCCTTCCCGGGCCAGGAGGTCACCTGATCCCTTTGTTCCAACACCTTCATCTCTCACCTTTGCAGGGGAGGGGCCGGGCCATCTGTTGCCAGGAGACAGGGCCATTCTCTGTGTCCAGGCCTCTGCCCACCCCTGCCTTCTAGGGCTTTGTAACAATCATGCACCGTTGTCCCACCACCTAGATACTCAAGCACTGCATAGGGGAAACCGAGGCACCCACACAGCACTCAGGGAAACCTTAACAACAGTCCTAGTTCGTCACAAGGGGTCCCCGTAGAACCAGCCGCCCCGCCCCAGAGGTGGCCGCATCTCGGCGCCTGGTGGTGACTAACTCCCTGTCCTCTTCTCGCAGTCGGATACTACATGCTGATGGAATTCCTGGACCCGGAGGCCGGAGGCAGTGCCCTTCTTCGGAGCCCCCCCTACCCGTCCCCGGGGGGCTGCCTGGCCCTGAGTTTCTACTACATCGTCCATGGCAAATCTCCCTCCGCCACCCTCAAAGTCTACGCTGCCCCCCCAGGCACGTTGGGTCTAGCCGGGGCTCGGGGAGGGCTCAGTCTGTCCCCGCCTTCCCCGTTAGCCCCTGCCTCTATCTGCGGTTCTTGGCCTGGGTCTGAAATATAGGGCTGGGTTAAGCCCCGCCCCTCATGCCAAAGCCCCGCCTCTCAGGCCAGCACCCCGCCCCCAGACTATGGCCCCATCCTCATTTGGATTGGCAAGGGTAGAAAGGGCCAGCACATTTCCTTCCTCAGTGAGGCGCTGGTGCCAGCGGTGGGATATTTTGGGTTGAGCCCATCAGGGATGTCTCTGCTGGCGGGGAGGCCTCCTGCCGCACGGGCATCCCCTTGCTGGGGTGGCCTTTCTCTGTATAACCAGCCGCCCCGCCCCAGAGGTGGCCGCATCTCAGCATCGAGTGAGGGGTCCCCATATAAGCAGCCGCCCCGCCCCAGAGGTGGCCGCATCTCAACTCCCGGCGAGGGGTCCCCCTATATAACCCCCGTTTCTCTTTGCCTTTAGGGGCGACAGGCGCTGATCTGGGCACCCCACTTCTGAGCCTCCAGGGGGACCAGGGAGTGGACTGGAGGAGGAGCGTGGTGAATTATACAGGGACCGGCGAGATTCAGGTACAGGGGGGGCCGGAGGGAGGACTCGGGGGGGAGGGACCCAAGGAGGGGGTGTCCTCCACCCGACCCTGCCGGACTCACCCCCCGTCTCTGCGTCTCCCCCGCCCCCCAGTTTGTTTTCCAGGGCAGCTACACCGAGAAGCCGGAGCCGGGGCTGGCGGTGGACAGCGTGAGGGTGTGGCCATGCGAAGGTAACTCTCCCCGCAGCGCGGGCGCTCGGTCTCCGCTGGGCGCAGGCCGGGGTGGGGAGCTGGGCGGGGGGGCGGTCCCGGCCGCTCTGCTCTGACCGGCTTCCCCCCCACACCCCGTCCTGTCCCCCCGTCCCCCCCCCCCCCCGCAGAGACCTTCACCCAGTGCGACTTCAACAGCGCCAGCGACCCGCTGTGCGGCTGGGCCCAGCCCCACGACGACGATGGCGACTGGACCCGAACCAACCGGCCCACGCCCACCGAGGAGACCGGGCCGCCAGGGGACTTTCCCAACGGGGGTAAGGAGATGGGGGGCCAACCCAGCCGCCCCCCACCCCCCGCGGCCAGGCCTCCCACCCTGGCTCTCCGTCTGTCCATCCATCCACCCCCGTACACATTCCTCTGTCTGTCCATCCGGCCATCCATCCACCCCCGTACACATTCCTCTGTCTGTCCATCCATCCATCCATCCACCCCCGTACACAGCTATCCATCCATCCATCCATCCACCCATCCATCCATCCATCCACCCTTGTACACAGCTATCCATCCGTCCATCTGTCCATCCATCCATCCCATACACAGCTATCCATCCATCCATCCATCCATCCATCCATCCACCCTTGTACACAGCTATCCATCCGTCCAGCTGTCCATCCATCCACCCCATACACAGCTATCCATCCATCCATCCATCCATCCATCCATCCATCCATCCCCGTACACAGCTATCCATCCATCCATCCATCCATCCATCCATCCATCCACCCCGTACACAGCTATCCATCCGTCCATCTGTCCATCCATCCACCCTGTACACAGCTATCCATCCATCCATCCATCCGTCCGTCCATCCATCCATCTACCCACATACACAGCTATCCATCCATCCATCCATCTGTCCGTCCGTCCATCCGTCCGTCCATCCATCCATCCATCCCTCCACCCCCATACACAGCTATCCATCCATCCATCCGTCCATCCATCCATCCATCTACCCCCATACACAGCTATCCATTCGTCCATCCATCCATCCATCCATCCATCCATCCACCCCCGTACACAGCTATCCATCCATCTATCCGTCCGTCCATCCATCCATCTACCCCCATACACAGCTATCCATCCGTCCATCCATCCACCCCCGTACACAGCTATCCATCCATCCGTCCATCCATCCATGCATCCATCCACCCTCATACACAGCTATCCATGCATCCATCCATCCGTCCATCCATTCATCCGTCCATTCATCCACCCCTGTACACAGTTCTCCGTCCATCCATCCATCCATCCTGTTGTACTCAAAGTACTATACAGGATCTTTTCAAGGGGATTAAGGCAAAATGCCACATTTATTAGTAATACAGGTATCAATCAATACTCTAGCATATGCATATGATATATATATCACACTCATGCACTCACACACACAAACACACTCTGTCTTGCTGTTGTTACCAACTGGTTGCTCCCCTTAAGTGCACTGGCCAGGTGAGTTAGATGGGGGAGGGGTGGAGCCGGGCTTCTGCCGATCCGGATCGATGCTCCGATGGTGACAAGACGAGACCCGGGGTCCTTCTGCCAGACACCTCACTTTTATAGCAGCTTCCCTCTTATGCAAATCCACTCCAGATTCACACTCTGGGTCTGTGTCCGTTGGTCTTTGTGCTGCTTTTCTCTGGGTGTTGTCCCCAGGCTGCTCAAAGAGGGTGTTTCCCAAAGGTGGTGCTTGCTTCTAATCCCCAAGGCCGTCAATATGTCTGCTCTTCTTTGCCACTTGATTGTCCTTTGATCTGGCTCCCATCCCCTCTCCAACTGTCTGGAGGTGGGTGTCTTCCCAGCCTCACTCATTCACACCTCGTTCAGTCAATAAGGCAACTGATTACAGAGTGGGGGAAGATCTGATCCTACTCCTAGCAAACAGACACATATTTCTTCTACTTTAACTATACTGTCCTTAGGGGCTAGAACATCTTGATACAAAGTTTTCTACAAGTTTTCTATATAGGGATCTAATACAAAGTTCCCATATCAAATAGGGATCTAATACAAAATGGGGATCTAATACAAAGTTGTTTGAAAATAGAGAGGCACAATGCCAAGTCATATGAAATACAAAATAACACAATGCAAGATGCAATGTCATAAAGATAAAGATACTTAATACAAAATGACACAATGCAACATCATAAGGATTCATAGAAATACTTAATACAGAGATTTCTCTCTACAATCCGTCCATCCATCTGTCCGTCCATCCATCCATCCACCCCCGTACACAGTTATCCATCCATCCATCCATCCCTGTACACAGCTCTCCATCCATCCATCCATCCATCCATCCCTGTACACAGCTCTCCGTCCATCCATCCATCCATCCATCCCTGTACACAGCTCTCCATCCATCCATCCATCCGTTCATCCATCCATCCATCCATCCATCCATCCATCCCTCCTCCCATGCGTGTGTCCGTTCGCTTTGTGACCCATAAGCTGAACTTACCCAAGTGATTTCTCTGGGAATTTATTTCATGTCTCCCGTTAACGCTCCGTATCCCCCTCCCCACCCCGCCGCCCGTGCAGAGGGCTATTACATCTACGCCGAGGCCGGGAGCCTGCGGCCGGGCCAGTCCGTGCGCCTGGAGTCCCGGGATTTCTGCACCGCGGACGCCGTCTGCGTGGCGTTTTACTACTACATGTCCGGCATCGTGGAGACCGGAACCCAGCTCCGGGTGCTGGCCCGGGGGCCCTCCGGCCCCGCCCTCCCGCTCTGGACCCGCACCGGCCTCCAGAGCCCGGCCTGGCTGCTGGGCTCCGTCACCGTGCCTGCCGGCCGCCTGCAGCCCACCCGGGTGAGCGGGGATTGCAGGGGAGGGGGGCTGGGCTGGGGGCGGGGAGCTCCCCTCCTCCATTCTAGGGCATCCCCCTGTTCGTGAGTCCTTTGGGGCGTTGCTGCTTCCACCGTGGTATCCCTGGAACTCCCTGCTGCAGGGTGGGACAGGGCTGGGAGCCTGATCTCGGGGCAGGCAGGATGCCGGGGTGGATGGGCCCGGGGGTCTGATCTCGGGGCCGGCGGGAGGCTGGGGTTGATGGGCCCCTGGGGAGAGGGAGCAGCTGGCTGGCCCCTGACTCAGCTCTGTTGGACTAGATTGTCTTTGAAGTGGTGCGGGGCGACCTGCCCTACCTCGACGTGGCCCTGGACAATGTGTCGGTGTGGAGGGGGCCCTGCCCAGGTGAGAGGGGCCGGGAGGGGGGGGCTCGGTGTCGGGTGGGGGAGGCTGCGTCCATGGGGAGGGGCGGGGAGGGCTGACAGGAGAGAGGGGGAGACATGCAGAGTCGTCGTGTGCGTCCGTGCACGAGGCGTGTGCAAGGCGTGTCCCATGGGACCCGTGTCAGGGGGGGAACCTCGCACACGGGACCCTCCCGCTCACTCTGTCGTGTGTCCCCCCCAGGAGCCCCGGTTACCCCGCCCACGGCAGCTCCCAGCCTGACGGCCCCCAGCAGCCCCGGGGGGCCGGGCTCCTCCCCAGCAGGGACTGCCACCCCCAGCGGCACCACGGCGATGCGGACCACGGCAACCGCAACCGTAGCAACTGTCTCCGCCCCCACTGGCACCACGGCAACCACCACCATAGCATCCGGCTCCGCCCCCACTGGCACCACGGCAACCACCACCGTAGCAACCGGCTCCACCCCCACTGGCACCACGGCAACCACCCCCATAGCAACAGGCTCTGCCCCCACTGGCACCACGGCAACCACCGCCGTAGCAACCGGCTCCGCCCCCACTGGCAGCACGGCAACCACCGCCGTAGCAACAGACTCCGCCCCCACTGGCAGCACGGCAACCACCGCCGTAGCAACAGGCTCCGCCCCCACTGGCAGCACGGCAACCACCGCCGTAGCAACCGGCTCTGCCCCTACTGGCACCACGGCAACCACCACCATAGCAACAGGCTCCACACCCACCGGCAGCACGGCAACCACCTCCGTAGCAACCGGCTCCGCCCCTACTGGCACCACGGCAACCACCGCTGTAGCAACCGGCTCCGCCCCCACCGGCAGCATGGCAACCACCGCCGTAGCAACAGGCTCCGCCCCCACCGGCACCACGGCAACCACCGCCGTAGCAACAGGCTCCGCCCCCACCGGCAGCACGGCAACCACCTCCGTAGCAACCGGCTCCGCCCCTACTGGCACCACGGCAACCACCGCTGTAGCAACAGGCTCCGCCCCCACCGGCACCACGGCAACCACCGCCATAGCAACCGGCTCCACCCACACTGGTAGCACGGCAACCACCGCTGTAGCAACCAGCTCCGCCCCCACTGGCAGCACGGCAACCACTGCCGTAGCAACTGGCTCCGCCCCCACTGGCACCACGGCAACCACTACCATAGCAACCGGCTCCGCCCCCACCGGCAGCATGGCAACCACTACCGTAGCAACCGGCTCCGCCCCCACCGGCACCACGGCAACCACCACCGTAGCGACCGGCTCCACCCTCACCGGCAGCATGGCAACCACTACCGTAGCAACCGGCTCCGCCCCCACCAGCACCACGGCAACCACCGCCGTAGCGACCGGCTCTGCCCCCACTGGCACCATGGCAACCACCGCCGTAGCAACCGGCTCCGCCCCCACTGGCACCATGGCAACCACCACCGTAGCAACCGGCTCTGCCCCCACTGGCAGCACGGCAACCACCGCCGTAGCAACCGGCTCCGCCCCTACTGGCACCATGGCAACCACCGCCGTAGCAACCGGCTCTGCCCCCACTGGCACCATGGCAACCACCAGCATAACTACCGGCTCCACCCCCACTGGCACTACGGCAACCAGCACCATAGCAACTGGCACTGCCCCCGCTGGCACCACGACAACCACCGCTGTAGCAACAGGCTCCGCCCCCACCGGCAGCATGGCAACCACTACCATAGCAACCAGCTCCGCCCCCACCGGCACCACGGCAACCACCACCGTAGCGACCGGCTCCGCCCCCACTGGCACCATGGCAACTACCGCCATAGCAACCGGCTCCGCCCCCACTGGCACCATGGCAACCACCGCCGTAGCAACCGGCTCCGCCCCCACCGGCAGCACGGCAACCACTGCCGTAGCAACCGGCTCTGCCCCCACTGGCAGCACGGCAACCACCGCCGTAGCAACCGGCTCTGCCCCCACCGGCAGCACGGCAACCACCGCCGTAGCAACAGGCTCTGCCCCCACTGGCACCATGGCAACCACCACCGTAGCAACCGGCTCCACCCACACTGGCAGCACGGAAACCACCACCGTAGCAACCAGCTCCGTCCCCACCGGCAGCACGGCAACCACCGCCGTAGCAACAGGCTCTGCCCCCACTGGAAGCACGGCAACCACCACCGTAGCAACCGGCTCCGCCCCCACCAGCAGCACGGCAACCACCGCCGTAGCAACCGGCACCGCCCCCACCAGCAGCACGACAACCACCACCCTAGCAACCGGCTCCGCCTCCACTTCTAAGTCTCCAGCCACCTCTGTGACCCCATCGACTCTGCCAGGTGTGTCACCCCATGGAGGAGGAGGGTGGGTGGCTGGGCCCTTCCCCTCCCAACATTTCCCAGAATCCCCTGGGTGGGGGGCTCAGTGGGGACAGAGCCCCCTAACTCCCTGCCCCCCAGAGTCCCCCGGGGCGCCCTCGCCCGGCGCCGAGATGCAGCCACCTCTGGGGCGGGGCGGCTGGTGACCCGGGGACCCCTCGCCCGGCGCTGAGATGCGGCCACCTCTGGGGCGGGGCGGCTGCATATAACAGCTGGTCCCCGCAGGCTGGGGGATCTGCGTGGCGGCAGGGGACCCTCACTACACCACCTTCGACGGGCGACTCTTCCACTTCATGGGCACCTGCAGCTACACCCTCACCCGGCCGTGCGACGCCGGCGCCGGCCTGCCCAGCTTCTCCGTGGAGGCCACCAACGAGCACCGGGGGGCCAGCGACCGGGTCTCCTACGTCCGCGCCGTGGCTGTGGAGGTGTTCGGCCACCGGGTGGCGCTGCTCAAGGGGCGCCGAGTGACGGTGAGACCCCCCCTCGCCCCGCCCCGCCCCACATCCCCCTGTGACTCCCCCACACCCCCCAGCTCTGCCGGTACCCCTCACTCCCGACCCGCAGCCCCCACTAGCCCAGCCCTGCCCCCCCAGCTCTGCCGGTGCCCCTCACTCCCGACCCGCAGCCCCTGCTAGCCCAGCCCTGCCCCCCCAGCTCTGCCGGTGCCCCTCACTCCTGACCCGCAGCCCCCCCCTCCCTCTCCCCGCAGGTGGACGGGCAGCGGGTGACGCTGCCCGTGGGCCTGGCCGGGGGCCGGCTCGGGGTGCGGGTGAGCGGTGGCTACGCGCTGCTGCAGACGGACTTCGGGCTCCGGGTTCGGTTCGACGGGGCCCAGCGGGTCGAGGTTCTGGTGCCGTCGTCCTACGCCGGGCGGCTCTGCGGGCTCTGCGGTGAGTGCGGCCCGGACGCCGGGGTCCCCTGGTGCCCCCCCCGTCCGGCCCAGACGCCTGGGTCACCTGGTGCCCCCCCCGTCCCGCCTGGACGCCTGGGTCCCCTGGTGCCCCTCCCCGTCCCGCCTGGACGCCTGGGTCCCCTGGTGCCCCCCCTGTCCTGCCCAGACGCTGGGGTCCCCTGGTCCCCCCCCCGTCCCGCCCGGACGCCTGGGTCCCCTGGTGCCCCACCCCATCCCGCCCGGACGCCTGGGTCCCCTGGTGCCCCCCCCATCCCGCCTGGACGCCAGGGTCCCCTGGTGCCCCCCCCTGTCCTGCCCAGACGCTGGGGTCCCCTGGTGCCCCCTATCCTGCCCGGACACCTGGGTCCCCTGGTGCCTCCTGTCCCACCCAGACGCCTGGGTTCCCTGGTGCCTTCTGTCCTGCCCGGACGCCTGGGTCCCCTGGTGCCCCCTATCCTGCCTGGACACCTGGGTCCCCTGGTGCCTTCTGTCCTGCCCGGACGCCTGGGTCCCCTGGTGCCCCCTATCCTGCCCGGACACCTGGGTCCCCTGGTGCCCCCTGTCCCACTCGAACGCCTGGGTCCCTTAGTCCCCGGATGCCTGGATCCCCTGGTGCCCCTCCATCGCCTCAGGACGCCTGGGTCCCATCCCAGCCTCACTCCTCCATCCCCCATCCCCTTCCAGGGAACTACAACGGGCAGAGCGCCGACGACAACCTCATGCCCAACGGCACCTCGGCCGGCACCGACGCCGACCACCTGGGCGGGAGCTGGGCAGTGCCGGGCGCCAGCGGCCCTGGGTGAGTGAGGCAGAGCCGGGGGCGGGGCGGGGGGGTGGACAGGATGCCTGGGTTCTCTCCCCAGCTCTGGGAGGGGAGTGGGGGCTGGTGGGTTAGAGCAGGGGGGGCTGGGAGCCAGGACTCCTGGGTTCTCTCCCCAGTTCTGGGGGCTGGTGGGTTAGAGCAGGGGGGCTGGGAGCCAGGACTCCTGGGTTCTCTCCCCGGCTCTGGGAGGGGAGTGGGGTCTGGTGGGTTGGAGCAGGGGGCGCTGGGAGCCAGGACTCCTGGGTTCTCTCCGCAGCCTGGAGGGGGTTTCTCTGTGGAGGGGTGACCCCGGGGGCGGGGGGGCGCTGTTTGCCTGGCACTGACTTTCCTCCCCTGTCCCAGGTGCACCAACTCTGGGGACCCGGGCGAATGTGACCCAGAGATCGACCTGGAAGCTAAGAAGCCGACCAGCTGTGGAGCCCTGACCGACCCCCAGGGTGAGACTGGGAGCCCGGACTCCTGGGTTCTCTCCCCAGCTCTGGGAGGGGAGTCAGGGCTGGTGGGTTAGAGCAGGGGGGCTGGGAGCCCGGACTCCTGGGTTCTCTCCCCAGCTCTGGGAGAGGAGTGGGGGCTGGTGGGTTAGAGCAGGGGGGCTGGGAGCCCGGACTCCTGGGTTCTCTCCCTGGCTCTGGGACATGGTGGCTGAGGGATGCTGTTCCCTTGCTCATGCCCCGGCCGGGTCTCTGCGTTCCAGGCCCCTTTGCCCCCTGCCATGGGGCCGTGCCCCCCGTGGATTCCTTCACGAGCTGCCGCTACGATCTGTGTGGCACCGGGGGCGAGACGACCGCGCTCTGCTACGCCCTCCAGTCCTACGCCGACCGCTGTGCCCAGGCCGGGGTCCCCATCGCCTGGAGGAACAACACCCTGTGCCGTAAGCGCCGCCCGGACGCCTGGGTCCTCTCCCCGGCTCTGGGAGGGGAGTGGGGGCTGCTGGGTTAGAGCAGGGGGTGGGTGGGTGGGAGCCAGGACTCCTGGGTTCTATATACAGAATAAAAACTAAGGAAATTCCCAGACCAAAAACTTTGTGGCTCTGGCCGATGATCTGTATGTGGGAAAGGCCTGGGTATATCCCAGGCCAGGCGAGGGGTCCCCGTGTAACCAGCCGCCCCGCCCCAGAGGTGGCCGCATCTCAGCGCTGGGCGAGGGGTCAGTGTCTCAGCCCCATGTCTCTTCTCCCCCACAGCCTTGAACTGCCCCCCGGGCAGCACCTACACCCCCTGTGCCAGTCCCTGCCCGTCCAGCTGCACCGACCTGGGGGCACCCAACAGCTGCGCCTCCCTGCCCTGCGTGGAAGCCTGCGCCTGCGACGACGGATCCGTTCTCAGCGGGGAGACCTGCGTCCCCCTCAGCCAGTGCGGGTGCAGCGACGCTGATGGGCGGTATCACCCGGTGAGCGGCGGGGGGATCCAGGACTCCTGGGTTCTCTCCCTGGCTCTGGGAGGGGAGCGGGGGCTGGTGGGTTAGAGCAGGGGGGGCTGGGAGCCAGGACTCCTGGGTTCTCTCCCCGGCTCTGGGAGGGGAGTGGGGTCTAGTGGGTTAGAGCGGGGGGGGGGGGGCTGGTAGCACGGACGCCTGGGTTCTCTGCCGGGCTCTGGGAGGGGAGTGGGGGCTGGTGGGTCAGAGCAGTGGGGCCTGGGAACCCGGACACCTGGGTTCTCTCCCCGCTGCTCACCGGGTTCCCCGCTCCCCCAGCTGGGCGAGAGCTGGATGGCCAACGAGAACTGCACCAAGCGCTGCACCTGCGGAGTCGCCAACAACGTGAGCTGTGAGCCCTGGAGCTGCAGCCCCGTGCAGGAGTGTCGGGCGGAGGACGGGCTGCTGGGCTGCCGGGACACAGGTAGGTGCCGCCCCAGAGGTGGCCGCATCTCGGCGCCGGGCGAGGGGTCCCCGGGTACCCGGCCGCCCCGCCCCAGAGCTGGGCGCATCTCCCCA
Source organism: Macrochelys suwanniensis (assembly GCA_033296515.1). Lineage (NCBI taxonomy): Eukaryota > Metazoa > Chordata > Testudines > Chelydridae > Macrochelys > Macrochelys suwanniensis. The sequence continues at coordinate 15,102,767 of CM065798.1, read as the reverse complement.
GGTTCTATCTCCTCTCGTTTCCCCCAGGGGTGGCCTCCTGCCACGTGGCCGGGGACCCTCACTACTTCACCTTCGACGGGGCCATGGTGACCTTCCTGGGCACCTGCACCTACACCCTGGCGACCCTGTGCCCCGGTGGCGCGGGGGGCGGGCGCCCGGAGCCCTTCAACGTCACGGGGAAGAACGAGGCGCGGGGCCGGCCCGAGGCCTCCTACCTGCGCCTGGTGCACGTGGAGATCGGCGGCGCCCGCTTCACGCTCATGAAGAACCGGCGGGTGCTGGTGAGACGCGAGGCGGGGAGGGGGAGGACATGGGGGTGCAGGGGGTGGGGAGCTGGAGGGGAGAGGGGAAGAGGGTGGGCGGTTGAGGGGTCCCTGGGAAACCAGCCGCCCCGCCCCAGAGGTGGGCACATCTCAGCGCCGGGCGAGGGGTCACCGGGTCACCAGCCGCCCTGCCCCAGAGGTGGCCGCATCTTGGTTGCATGAGGGAGGGGAAGGCTGGGGCTGTTTTAGGGGGAGGGGCTCCCGTGACCCCAGCTGTCCCCCTCCCCCCGCAGGTGGACGGGGAGCGGGTCCGCACCCCAGTGTTGGGCCGGGTTCCCGGCGTCTCCGTCAGCACCAGCGGCGTCTACACAGAGTTGCGGAGCCGGGCTGGGCTGCTGGTCCGATTTGACGGGAACCAGCACCTGGAGATCCAGCTCTCCGGCGTCTACTTCGGCCAGGTGAGCCTGGCCCCGCCCCCGTGGGCGGGACCCCTGCCAGGCCACGCCCCCGTAGGCCTGGTCACGCCCCCAGGAGCTGGAGTTGCCTGGTCCCGTCCCCATGGGCCTCACTCCTGCCTGGCCCCTTCCTGGCCCCGCCCCCAGGGCCCTGGTCACGCCCTCATGTCCTGGCCCTGCCCTATAATCCAGACCCCGCCTGGCCACGCCCCCCCCCCCGGCCTGGCCACACCCCCATGGGTTGGAGCTGCCTGGTCCCATCCCCATGGGCCTGACCCCTGCCTGGCCCCGCCCCCAGGGCCCTGGCCCCACCCTCATGGCTTGGTCCCGCCATGGCCCCACCCTCATCTCCTGGCCCCGCCCTGTGGGCCAGACTCTTGCCCCTTTTCTGGTCCCCCCCCATGACCCATAACCCATTGGGGGTGGGGCTGACCCTTGACCCCCCTCGGTGACTCCGCCCCCTGACCTCTGACCCCTCCCCCCCCAGGTCTGCGGCATGTGCGGGAACTACAACAACGGGAGCCAGGACGACCTGGCCCTGCCCAGTGGGCGCCCGGCCGCCAACGCCACCGACTTCGGCAACAGCTGGCGGGCGCCCGGCGACCCCGACCCAGGGTGAGGGGCGGGCCACTGATGGGGGAGTGGGGCCTGGACTGGACCATTGACTGCGGGAGGGGGAGACTGGGCTGGACCATTGCCTGTGGGAGGGGGAGACTGGGCTGGACCATTGACCATGGGAGGGGGCTAGGCTGGATCATTGACTGCAGGGGTGGGGCTGGGTTGGACCATTGACTGCGGGGGGGCCCTGGGTTGGACCATTGACTGGGGGTGGGGAGCCGTGGGCTGGTCCATTGACTGGTGTCTGGGAGGGGACATGGGCCGGACCATTGACCATGGTGCCGGAGGGAAGGTACTTGCACCAAACCATTAATAGGTGGTGGAGGGCAGGGCCTGGGATGGACCATTCACTGGTGTGGGGGGATGGTGAATTAGACCATTGGCTGAGGATGGATGGGCTGGACCATTGACTGCGGGCGGGGGGGCCGTTGATGGGGAATGGGGCTGCAGCGGCCTGGGTTGGACCATAGACCATGGGGGAGAGGTACCTGCATCAACCATTGACTAGTGGCGGGGGCCTGGGTTGGACCATTCACTGATGTGGGGGGATGGACTAGACCATTGACTGGGGATGGAGGGGATGGACCATTGACCAACATAGGGGTACTGGGCTAGACCCTTCACTGGAGCAGGAGCTGTGCTGGGATAGACCATTGACTAGTGGGTGAGGGGATGGGCTAGAGCATTCATTAGGTGGGGGGGGGGAGCTAGACCATTGACTGGGCAGGGAAGTGGGTTAAACCATTCCCTGGGTGCGGGGGTGGAGCCCGGTTTAAACCATTCATTGGGATGGGGGACTGATTGCTTTGCACCCCTGTCCCCACTCACCCGCGTTGTCCCCGCCGCCAGCTGCCAGCCGGACGACCGCGAGGACCTGGACCCACGCTGCAGCCCGCAGGAGAAGGAGCACTTCGGCGCCCTGTGCCGGGAGATCCTCTCGCCCAAATACCAGGCCTGCCACGGGCTCCTGGACCCCCAGCCCTTCGTCCAGAGCTGCCTCTTCGACATGTGCGAATACCAGGGCATGGCCTCCACCCTCTGCGACATCGTCCAGGCCTACGCCGAAGCCTGCAAAAGCCAGGGCGTGGCCGGCCTCTCCTGGAGAAACAGCACCTTCTGCCGTAAGAGCTGCGCGGCCCCGCCGGGAGCTCCCCACTGGTGCCCAGCCCGACGGCTTCGCCGAGTTTTTGCCTGGGGTGTTTCCTCAGTTTGCAGCCGGATTCGCCATGTTTTTTGCTCGGGAATTTCCTTAGTTTGCAGCCGGATTCACCAAGTTTTTTGCTCGGGAATTTCCTTAGTTTGCAGCCAGATTGGCCACATTTTTTCGCTTGGGATTTTCCTTAGGTTTTTTTTTAGCTAGATTCCCTATTATCTGCTAATTTCCTTAGCGTTTTAGTCTTCCTGCACTTCTCCCGCTTAACTTCCTCCGTCTTTTCGCCAAATTCACAACGTCGGGTTTTGTTGCGCGTGTTCGTTTTCACCCTTAAAAATCACCGCCCGTTTTGTGCTAGATTCCCAAAGCTTTTTGGTCTGGGAATGTCCTTTCTTTTTGGGCCAACCCCCACCTCGTTCTGCGCTCTGGGAACTTCCGTAGTGTTTTACCCGCGTGCGCAAAGATTTTAGCCACGTTCGCAAAGGCGTTAGTTTTGCTGGTGAATTTTTAGCCAGTTCCGCTCCGTTTTTAGCTGGGAATTTCATTGATTTTGAATTAGATCCTGCCGTGGCGCAACGTGGCTTTGTCTGGGAACGTCCTTCGCTCTTTTAGATTAGCCAGTTTCACACCTAGATGCCTGGGATTTTCCTTCGTTTAGCCAGGACAATAAAGGGGGTTTGGCCAGAAATTTCCTTTGCTCTGCCATAGAAATGTCTATAGTTTAACCAGCATCACAAAGTTTTTCGGGGCTGAGAATTGCTTTATTTTTTCCATAGTTTAACCAGTGTCACAAAGTTTTTTGGGGGGCTGAGATTTACTTTATTTTTTCCATAGTTTAACCAGCATCACAAAGTTTTTTGGGGGCTGAGAATTGCTTTATTTTTTCCATAGTTTAGTGAGCGTTGAACCGAATTTTCTGGACAGGAATTTCCTTAGTTTTCCCCCACACAGATATTTCTATAGTTTAACTAGCATCACGAAGTTTTTGGGCTGCGAATTGCCTTAAAAATTCCCCTACTTAGTCTTAAAAAAAAAACAACTATGGAAATTCCCAGGGGAAAAAAAAAACTTTGTGAAAGGAAACCCCCAAGACCGACTTTCTTGTCTCTCTCCCTCTCCCCCCTCCAGCCCTGCCGTGCCCCCTGCACAGCCACTACACCGAGTGCGCCTCACCCTGCCCAGCCACCTGCGCCGACCTCTACGCCCCAGCCAGCTGCCCGAGCCCCGCCACCTGCGTGGAAGGCTGCGCCTGTGACCGCGGCTACGTGCTAAGCGACGAGACCTGTGTCGCCATGGGGGAGTGCGGTTGCCTGGACGACCGGCAAGGTTACCATAGTGTGAGTGATGTGGGGGGATGCTGCACGGAGGGGGGGCCAGGAGGGAGAGGCAGGATGTGTGACCCTCCTGTCTCTGCCGTTGCAGGCAGGGGACACGTGGCTGACCGGCGACTGCAGCGAACGCTGCACCTGCCTGGCGAACGGCAGCGCCCCCTGCCAGCCGTTCCAGTGCCCGGCGGGGTCCCAGTGCGCCCTCAGCAGCGCCGGGGTCCGCTCCTGCAAACCCTCCGGTGAGTGACGGGCAGGGGGGGCGGGGAGGGGTCCCAGCAGTGGGGGAGGGGGCGGGGTGAGGAGCGCAGGCTGAGGGGGGATTTGGGGAGATCCGGGAACCAGGGTGGGGAGGCCGGGGGAGGGAACACCCCGAAGCACCCCCTAAATCACCCCCGTCCCCCCTCTCCCAGAATTCCACCAGTGCACCGTCTCCGGCGACCCCCACTACCGCACCTTCGACCGCTACGTCTACCACTTCCAGGGCCGGGCCACCTACGCCCTGACCACCACCCTGGCCACGCTGCCCGGGACCCTGCCTCCGCTGAGCGTCTCGGGCCGGAACCGGCGCTGGGTCGCCCGGCACCGGGTCTCCTTCCTGCGCGAGGTCTACGTCTCGGTGTACGGCTACCAGGTCACCCTGATGGAGGGCCGCAAACTGGCGGTGAGTACCCCGAAGAACCAGCTGCCCCGCCCCAGAGGTGGCCGCATCCCAGCGCCGGGCGTGGAATCCCCGTGTCACCGGCCGCCCCGCCCCAGAGGTGGCCGCTGAAGAACAAACCAGTAGCCACTTTGTTCTCCAGCCACCACACTCAAAACTCACTTAAAATCACTACCAGTGTCGCAAACCAATCAGCTGGGCACAGCTCCTGCCGACTACGCCAATGTGACGGGTTGGGTCGCAGAGACCCCCCCTTGGGACTGTCACCTGATGTGCTGAGACTACTTCTGAGCCCGTTTTCCCTGCCAGCTCGGGACTTCAGTGCCCTGCCTGGCTGAGCCAGACACGCCAAACACAGACCCGGGTCTGAACCACGTCCCCCGCAAGCGGCAGGCTTCACTGAAAACAGCTTAAGAAATGCTCCTGTCTCCAGCACCCAGATACCTAGTTCTCAGCACCGGCCGAGGGGTCCCTGGGTAACCAGCTCTTCTCCCTATTCTGTGCCCGCCCCCCAGGTTAACGGGCTGCGGGTGACCCCCCCGTTCCAGCCCACGGATGGGCTCAGTATAACACAGAGGGGACGGAGCCTTTTCCTGCAGACAGACTTCGGCCTCTCGGTCTCCTTCGATGGCCGGGACCACTCAGGTAAGATGGGACACGGGACCTGACCCCTCTGGGGGGCGCCAGCTCCCACCCGGCCCGAGGGCAGGGACTGGCTGGCTCAGGGGGGCAGCAGCGACCCGGTTTGGGGGGGGGCTGTGTCTGTACTGATTTGTCCCTGTCCCTCCCCCACCTAGAGATTGTGCTCCCAGCCACCTACCGGACCCACGTGGGGGGGCTGTGTGGGAATTTCGATGGGCGCCGGGACAACGAATACACGAAGCCGGACGGCAGCTGGACACGCAGCCCCACCGCGTTCGGGGAGAGCTGGGCCGTCAGTGCCCCTGGGGGCCGGGCGCTCGGCCTGACAGACGCCCCCCGGGCCAGGTGAGACCCCCGCTGCGCAGGGCCCCCGGGAGTGGGTCTCTCAGGGTCTCCTCCCTCCCCTCATCAGTGGGTCTTTATCCTCCCTGTCTCCCCACTTGTCAGCGGGTTTCTCCCGGTCTCCGCCCTGCCCCCGTGAATGGGTCTCCCCCACGCTCCCGTGAATGGGTCTCTCCCCTGCCCCCATCAATGGGTCTCCCCCCTGCCCCCGTCAATGGGTCTCCCCCATGCTCCCATCAATGGGTCTCTCCCCTGCCCCCATCAATGGGTCTCCCCCCTGCCCCCGTCAATGGGTCTCCCCCATGCTCCCATCAATGGGTCTCTCCCCTGCCCCCATCAATGGGTCTCCCCCATGCCCCCGTCAATGGGTCTCCCCCCTTCTCCCCGTCAATGGGTCTCCCCCCTGCCCCCGTCAGTGGGTCTCTCCTGGTCTCCCCCCCACAGGCGAGCGGCGCGGGAGGCCCCCCCGGAGTCGGGGTTCGAGGTTCAGTGCAGCCCGGCCCAGCTGGTGTTGGTGAACGGGACGCGGCTCTGTGGGGCCCTGGCCGACCCCCTGGGACCCTTCCAGGCCTGCCACGGACACCTGGAGCCCGGCCCCTTCCAGGAGTGGGTACCCCGCGGGTGTCGTGTGTGTGTGTGTGTGTGTGTGTGTGCGCAGAGCTGCCCCCTGCTGGTGTGTCTGTGTGTCTGTGTCTCTGCAGCGCTGCCCCCTCCTTGTGTGTGTCTGTGTGTGTGTGTTTGTGTTGCGGCTGGGGGGTGTTGTGCGGGGCACAGGTATTTGAGGGGTTCTCACGTAATTGGGGGTGTTTTGTTGTGGGGGGGGCTGTGTTGACATGCAGGGGAGTTGTGATGTTGTGTTGCGGTCGGGGGGGGGGGGCTTGTGTCGTGTTGTGTGTAACCTCCCTGCCCCCACCCCCCCCCTCAGGAACTGCGTCTACGACGTCTGCGCCGTGTTCAACAACTCGGAGCTTCTGTGCGACAGTTTCACCGTCTACGCCCAGAGCTGCCAGGGCCTGGGGGTGGCGCTGCCGGGCTGGAGAGAGACCACGGGGTGTGGTACGGCCGGTGCCCCTCACTCCCGACCCGCAGCCCCCCCGCCCGGCCGGTGCCCCTCACTCCCGACCCGCAGCCCCCCGCCCGGCCGGTGCCCCTCACTCCCGACCCGCAACCCCTGGCCCGGCCGGTGCCCCTCACTCCCGACTTGCAGCCCCCCGCCCGGCCGGTGCCCCTCACTCCCGACCCGCAACCCCTGGCCCGGCCGGTGCCCCTCACTCCCGACTTGCAGCCCCCCCACCTGGCCGGTGCCCCTCACTCCCGACTTGCAGCCCCCCCGCCTGGCCGGTGCCCCTCATTCCCGACCCGCAGCCCCCTGCCCGGCCAGTGCCCCTCACTCCCGACCCACAGCCTCCCGCCCGGCCGGTGCCCCTCACTCCCGACCCGCAACCCCTGGCCCGGCCGGTGCCCCTCACTCCCGACTTGCAGCCCCCCCACCTGGCCGGTGCCCCTCACTCCCGACCCGCAGCCCCCCACCTGGCCGGTGCCCCTCACTCCCGACCCGCAGCCCCCCGCCTGGCCGGTGCCCCTCATTCCCGACCCGCAGCCCCCTGCCCGGCTGGTGCCCCTCACTCCCGACTTGCAGCCCCCCCGCCCGGCCGGTGCCCCTCACTCCCGACCCACAGCCCCCGCTGATGGGCGTCTCTCCCCCCAGCGCTGGCCTGCCCGGCCCACACCACCTACCAGCCCTGCATGTCGGCCTGTCCCGCGAGCTGCGCCCGCCTGGCCGCGCCCGCCGCCTGTGACACCCCCTGCGTGGAGGGCTGCGCCAGCAACTCCGGCTACGTCCTCAGCGGCCCGGAGAGCGTCCGCTACAGCCAGTGTGGCTGCACCCAGCACGGCCAGTACCACCCGGTGCGCCGGACGCCTGGGTCCCCTCCCCGGCCCTGGGAGGGGAGTGGGGGCTGGTGGGGAGAGCGGGGGGGGTTGGGAGCCAGGACTCCTGGGTCCCCTCCCCGGCCCTGGGAGGGGGGTGGGGGCTGGTGGGTTAGAGCAGACGGGGGCTGGGAGCCAGGACGCCTGGGTTCTCTCCCCGGCTCTGGGAGGGGAGTGGGGGCTGGTGGGTCAGAGCAGGGGGGGTTGGGAGCCAGGACTCCTGGGTTCTGTGCAGTTGCTGACTCCGCCCACCCCCCATCAGATCAATGAGACGTTCCTGACGGATGACTGCGCCCAGCGCTGCACCTGCGTGGGGACGGGGACCCTGCTCTGCGAGCCGGCCGGCTGCCTCGAGCCCCTGATCTGCGCCGTCGCCAACTACACCCGGGGCTGCTACCGCGGTGAGGTGGGACCCCGGGGCCCAGGCGCCGCCCCGCGGAGCTGGGGAATCTCCCCTGGCCCGGAAGTGTGTAGGGGCCATGACACACGGTGGCCAACGCACCGGCTGCCTCTGGGCTTGGCTGCGGGAGGGGAGTGGGGGTTGGTGGGTTAGAGCAGTGGGGGCTGGGAGCCAGGACTCCTGGGTTCTCTCCCCGGCTCTGGGAGGGGAGTGGGGGCTGGTGGGTTAGAGCAGGGGGGGCTGGGAGCCAGGACTCCTGGGTTCTCTCCCTGGCTCTGGGAGGGGAGGGGGGCTGGTGGGGAGAGCGGGGGCCTGGCACTCACCCCGCTCTGTCTCCACAGCCAGCCCGTGTCTCAGCGGCCCGTGCCAGAACGAGGGCCGGTGCCAGGAGGCGGCCGGCGGGTTCGAGTGTCTCTGTGCCGAGGGCTACGCGGGCGGGGTCTGCGAGCGGGTGACGGACGACGCGGCCCTGGAGCCCCCGGCCCCGCCAGGTACCCAATCCCCCGTGGCCGGCTCCCGCCTTGGGGCACCGGGGGCAGGGCAGACGCCTCCTCCCTGCCAAACCCAGCGCCCCCCTCGCCCGACTCAGCTCTGTCTCCCCTCCGCCCACAGGTCACCTCACCGCCATCCTCCTGGGCGTCCTGGTGCCCCTGGGGCTGATCGGCGTCCTCGTCGCCGGAGTCTGGCTCTGCCGGCGGAGACAGCGGTGAGACCCGGGGGGGCGGGGAGTGGGGCAGGGGCCTGTCCCCTCTGGGGGGCGCTGGCTCCCACGCGGCCCCAGGGCGGGGACTGGCTGGCTCAGGGGGGCGGGGAATGGGGCAGGGGCCTGTCCCCTCTGGGGGGCGCCGGCTCCCACGCGGCCCCAGGGCGGGGACTGGCTGGCTCAGGGGGGCGGGGAATGGGGCAGGGGCCTGTCCCCTCTAGGGGGCACCGGCTCCCACCCGGCCCCAGGGCGGGGACTGGCTCAGGGGGGCGGGGAATGGGGCAGGGGCCTGTCCCCTCTAGGGGGCGCTGGCTCCCACCCGGCCCCAGGGCGGGGACTGGCTGGCTCAGGGGGGCGGGAATGGGGCCTAACCCCCCCATGGGGGTCTCCTCTCTCCCCACAGGCGGAAGGGTCGGAGACGCCACACAATCAGCATGCGAGTGACGGCACCCCTGGGTGAGACGGGGCGGGGTGTGCGTGGGGGGGGGGCAGACGGGAGGGCGGGGAAGATGGGTTTCCGGTCGGGCCCCCCGCCAAACCCTTCCAGAGGTGCCCCGTCAGAAACAGGATTCGCCCCCCACTTCCTGTCCCACACGGCGGGTAACCGGCCGCCCCGCCCCAGAGGTGGGCGCATCTCGGTGTGTCTGTCGGTGACTCTGTCTCTCTCTCTCCTCTAGGCCAGGGGGACCCCGCGAACCCCGACACTGAGGATCGCGTGACCCGGTTCTGAGGCGCGGGGCTGGCCCCACGTGACGTCTGCAGCCCCCCACGGCTGCTCATTTCACCCCAGTGGCGACCGGCACCTCCTGAGGCCGGACTCCTGGGTCCTTTCCCCGCTGTCACCCGGTCCCGTCCGTCTGTCCGTCCTGAGAGCTGGGCCGTGTTCTAGGCCGGAGAATAAATTTACTCGTCTACTCACTGGGGTTGATTCTTGCATCCGTCCCTCCATCCACCCCGCTCTGTCCGCTCCAGATACCCCACTGGGAGCCAGAACTCCTGGGTTCCCTCCCCGGCTCTGGGAGGGGAGTGGGGGCTGGTGGGTTAGAGCAGGGCGGGCTGGGAGCCAGGACTCCTGGGTTCTCTGCCCGGCTCTGGGAGGGGAGTGGGGACTGGTGGGTTAGAACGGGGGGGCTGGGAGCCAGGACTCCTGGGTTCTCTGCCCGGCTCTGGGAGGGGAGTGGGGGCTGAGGGGTTGGAGCTAGGGCGGGGGGGTCCCTTTGTCTTTCTCTAATGCTCTTTGCAGTTTTCCAGCAAGCCTCGGCCCTAAATCAGAGCTGAGCCGTGGGTCAGGCCTGGAGCCAGCCCCGAACGGCCCCCTCTGGGGGGTGCCAACCCCGGGGCCCGGCCCCTCTGACGTCAGCCGGGTGGCTGGTGAATAGGGGGTTGGCCGGGGAACCCCACATGGGGGGCAGGAATCTTGGCCCCTTTGTCTCCCTGGGTGGCCCCCCCTCCACCCCACACTCCCAGCTCAGTCACAGGGGGTGGGGTGGGCAGGGGTGTTTTTACTTTTAGCCTTTTGGCGGGGGGGGGTCACGGCCTCCTGCCGCCTTCGCCAGCAGCCTGCGTCAGCCGCTGACGTCCCATTGGCACGCTGGGGGCACCGCGAAAGAGTTCGCCGGGCGCGGGAACCCAGGAGTCCGGGCTTCCCCCCACCCCCCTCAACACCCCACTCCCTTCCCCAAGCCAGGGAGCAAACCCAGGAGTCCTGGCTTCCAGCCCCCCTGCTCTAACCCACCAGCCCCCACTCCCCTCCCAGAGCCGGGGAGAGAACCCAGGAGTCCTGGCTCCCAGCCCCCCCTGCTCTAACCCACCAGCCCCCACTCCCCTCCCAGAGCCGGGGAGAGAACCCAGGAGTCCTGGCTCCCAGCCCCCCCTGCTCTAACCCACCAGCCCCCACTCCCCTCCCAGAGCCGGGGAGAGAACCCAGGAGTCCTGGCTTCCAGCCTCCCCTCCCCTAACTCCTGGACTCAGGAAGCGAACTCAGCCCCCCGCAACCCCCCCCCCATACCTGGGATCTTGCTGCCTGGGGCTGGGGGGGAAGGAAAGCGAAAGGGGGCGCGTGGGCCAGAGGGGAACCGAGCCGGGGGAGGGGGGTGGGAAACCCCCAGACTCAGATCCTAGGGGGTTTCCGGGGGGGGGGGCTGTGTGGGGCTCCTCTTCCCCCCCCACCCCGCACTTCTCGGGGCTCGGCTGAGCTCACCCCCCCTTCCCACCTCGTGGCAGCCCCCCCAGCCAGGCTGGGCTCAGCGGGGCCCCCTGCTGGGGGGAGACGGCCCTGCCCCGCCCCACACACAATGCCCCGCTCGTCCCCAGCTGGGCTGCAGGCTGGAGCGGCCCTAATCCCCCCACGGCTTAATTATCCCCCTGGGCTTGTTAATCCGGGGATTAGGCCGTTAATTAAGAGCCAGGTGGGGGGGGCAGTGTGTGTGGGGGGGGCAGGATTTTAGGCCCGACTCCCAGAGCCACTTCCTGTCTCAAACTCCCAGCCTGACCCCCCCGCAACTTCCTGTTAGGGGCCAGCACCTCCCCCCCCGACAGGGGACAGACCCCGGGCCCCATTCCCTGCCCCCCCCCGAGCCAGCCAGTCCCTGCCCCCCCCCGTCCCATCCCATCCCATAGCGGCTGGAAGCCGCATTCCCCGCGGGCCGCTGGCTGGTCTCTGGGGCAACCCCATGGTCTGGCCCCCGGATGTTTTCCGCCCCCACCAGGTTACCCCGTGTGATGGATTTAAAGGGGGCTGGAAAGGGGAGGAGTGAGGGGCTTGGGGGGCAGGGGCTGCAGGTCGGGAGTGAGGGGCAGCGGTAGGGCTGGGGGGGGGGGGGCGGGCAGGGGCTGCGGGTCGGGAGTGAGGGGCACCGGCCGACCTGTGGGGGAGTCCAGGGCTCGGCTGGCCGGGGCTGCGGGTCGGGAGTGAGGGGCAGTGGTAGGGCTGTGGGGGGGCAGGGGCTGTGGGTCGGGAGTGAGGGGCATCTGTCTGTTCCCAGACTCCCGCTCGCGCCCCCCCCCCCCGCACGTCCAGTAACTCGTCACCCCGACAACCCTGGAGCTGCTTCGCCTGCACAAAAGCCCCCCCCCCACATCCCCCCTTCCCACCCCCCCTCCTGCCCCAGCAGGGGGGTGGGGATCTGTTGCCCTGGGTGATGCATCCCAGGAGGGGGTGGCCGGGGGGGGGGGCACGTCACTGTCTCGGGGCCCCTTATAAAGTCGGGGCCGGGGCAGCAGAGAAGCCAGACACCGGCCGGACCCCCCCCCCAGCCCCACCACACGCAGGGACGGCCCAGGGCTCGACGCCCCCCTCACCCCAACACACGCGGGGACCATGCAGCCTTCGTCTACCCTGCTCTTCCTCTTCCTCCTCCTCCTCCCCGCACTCGCCTCGCCGGCCCCACTCCGGCCCCACAAGGTAAGTACCGGGTTAGGGAGGGAACCCAGGAGTCCTGGCTCCCAGCCCCCTGCTCTAAGCCACCAGACCCCACTCCCTCCCAGAGCCTGGAGAGAACCCAGGAGTCCTGGCTCCCAGCCCCCTGCTCTAACCCACCAGACCCCACTCCCCTCCCAGAGCCAGGGAGGGAACCCAGGAGTCCTGGCTCCCAGCCCCCCTGCTCTAACCCACCAGCCCCCACTCCCCTCCCAGAGCCGGGGAGAGAACCCAGGAGTCCTGGCTCCCAGCCCCCCCTGCTCTAACCCACCAGCCCCCACTCCCCTCCCAGAGCCGGGGCTGTGTCTCTGTGCCAGGGGTACCCAGGGGCTGGAATATAATGGGGGGGGCCCTGTCTCCATGCCGCATCATCCCCTGCTTTAATGGGGTTCCCTCTTTCTTCACCCCCAGACTCTGGCTGACTTCGGGGCACCGCCCCGCGCTCCGCCGATGTCCCTGCGCCACCCGGCCCCCTCTCCCCCTGGCGGGGAGCCGGCCCCTGCGCGACAGCCCCGAGCCCCCCTCCCTCGACCCTGCCTGGGCCCGCTTCTTTGCCGACTTCATGAGCGGCCAGCGGCGGTTTCGTGGGGCCGGACCAAGAAGGCGCCGGCGCCCCAGGGCTGCTTCGGGATGAAGCTGGAGCGAATCGGGACCCTCAGCGGGCTGGGGTGCTAGAGCCCGAGGTAGGAGCCGGCAGCGTCCAGTGGCGGGGAGTTCCACAGGTTAACGCCGCCTGGCTATTGAACGATTGCTGTACCCTCAGCCCACCTGGTTTCTCTGCCCCCCAAGACCCTCCTATAACACACCCCCTTGTCTCCCCATATACCCCCGGCCTCACCTTTCCCTTCCGCCTCCTCCGAGAACGGTGGCATCCCTGCAGAATCCAGGGGCGGGTAGTTCCATGGGTTAACGATGGCCCTCCTTTGACTTGCCTGCAGCTACGCTCAGCTAGTCACCCTCCTGCTGGGGGCACGGCAAGCCCTCATCCCCCTATAATGCCACCGCCGTGCCCCCCACCTCACCTGTTCATTCTCAGCCTCCACCAGCCTGCCTCTGGTCCACCGCATCACGTGGCAAGGAGTTCCCCAGGTTAATGATCCCCCGCCACTGATGTGTCGCTTTGCTCAGCTGTTTCCCCACCAATTTGGGATGGTGCCCCGCCCACCCTGTAACTTCACCCCCCTACCCCGCACCCCACGACCTCAGCCCCCCACATCTCTTCGCCTTCTCTCCTAGGTTTCCAACCCCCCCGCCCCAACGCAGCCCGGACTCGACGCCAGAGGCCCGGTCCGGATGGCGACGCGCCTGGACTTCTAACGCAGCCCCCCCACCCCCAGCTCTGGCTTTTGAGGGGGGGGCCAAGAACGCCTGGTCTATCCCCCACCCCCCACCCCGGCTTTGGGAACGTAGAGACAAGGGGACCCCTCAGCCATCGAGTGAGTGGTTCGGGCCACGTCTCTGATTCGCACCTAAAACAAATAAATGCAAAAAAAAAAATGTGGATTTTTCTTCATTTATATTAAAGGGGCTTTTAGTTCTGGGAGAGAAACGGCCAGAGAGAGAACCCAGGCGTCCGGGCTCCCAGCCCCACCCCTGCTCTAACCCACCAGCCCCCACTCCCCTCCCAGAGCCGGGGAGAGAACCCAGGAGTCCTGGCTCCCAGCCCCCCCTGCTCTAACCCACCAGCCCCCACTCCCCTCCCAGAGCCGGGCAGAGAACCCAGGCGTCCTGGCTCCCAGCCCTCCCCTGCTCTAACCCACCAGCCCCCACTTCCCTCCCAGAGCCGGGCAGAGAACCCAGGCGTCCGGGCTCCCAGCCCCCCCCTGCTCTAACCCACCAGCCCCCACTCCCCTCCCAGAGCCGGGGAGAGAACCCAGGAGTCCTGGCTCCCAGACACAAACTCCACTGTTGAGGCATTTGTGTGCACTACCGCATATGGCCACAGGGTGGTGCTGTAGCTCCATTTTACCAATGCAGGCCTGGCTGGCGCCAGGGGGCGCTGTGCTGCGGGATGTTGGGGGCGGGCGACCCACAACCACTTGCCATCCCAGCCCCAGAGTTCCCTGGTTCGGACTCCTGGGTTCTCTCCCCGGCTCTGGGAGGGGAATGGGGGCTGGTGGTTAGAGCGCGGGGGCTGGGAGCCAGGACTCCTGGGTTCTCTCCCCGGCGCTGGGAGGGGAGTGGGGGCTGGTGGTTAGAGCGGGGGGGCTGGGAGCCAGGACTCCTGGGTTCTCTCCCCGGCTCTGGGAGGGGTGGGGTCTGATGGGTGAGAGCAGGGCGGGGCTGGGAGCCCGGACGCCTGGGTTCTCTGCCCGGCTCTGGGAGGGAAGTGGGGGCTGGTGGGTTAGAGCAGGGCGGGGCTGGGAGCCCGGACGCCTGGGTTCTCTGCCCCCAACCCTGCTGATCTCTAAGCACCTTTCATGTCTGTCCAGTTTCCCCCCTCAGTCAATATAGTTCAACTGATGCCCGGGAGGAGGGGCTCTGAGAAGAGGACCCTGGCACCCGGGGAGTGGGCTCAGGGTGGGTCGGTGATGGTACCGTGGGGTGGGGGGAACCAAACGCATCTAGTGCTGAGCTGGGAGGGGCAGGGGGGTGAGTAGCGGGTCCTGGCTCCTTGGATAACCAGCCGCCCCGCCCCAGAGGTGGCCGCATCTCAGAGCCTAGTTGGCCAGTGGTAGCGGGGGGGCCTTGGAGACACCCTGTGATGGGAAAGTTCGGGGCAGGCCGGAGGAGGGGGGAGCTGGCACGGAGCCGGCTGGTCTGCAGGGGCTCCATCCTCCGGGGTGGGGGGCGGAGGTCAGGGTGTCCGTGCCCAGAGGCTGCCCGATGTGGTGGGGAAACTGAGGCAGGGGGATGAGGGGGGCTGGGTGGAGCCCGCAGACGCCCCCAAAGAGGGACATGCTGATGGGAGCCCCAGGGTGGCGCTGTTCAGCAGGGAGCGGGGCGGGGGGCTCAGCAGGGGGCGCTCTCCCCTGGCAGACAGGGCTGGGCTCTGGGAAACGGGGCGAGAGGTATTGGGGTGCCCGGGGGTGGGGGTCGGCGCCAAACCAGGACGGGTCAAAGGGAGCTGGGCCCCTCTTCTGAGACGGGGGAACGGATGGAGGCCAGTGCCCCCCCCAGCTGTGCCCCCTCTATTAACATTCCCAGCTACTTCCCCCGCCCCCCCCCGCACATCTGCAAATGAGGGAACATCTGGCACCGCACTGACTCCATGCGGTAGGATTAGAGCAGGGGGGGTTGGGAGCCAGGACTCCTGGGTTCTCTCCCCGGCTCTGGGAGGGGAGTGGGGGCTGGTGGGTTAGAGCAGGGGGGCTGGGAGCCAGGACTCCTGGGTTCTCTCCCCGGCTCTGGGAGGGGAGTGGGGGCTGGTGGGTTAGAGCAGGGGGGGCTGGGAGCCAGGACTCCTGGGTTCTCTCCCCGGCTCTGGGAGGGGTGAGTCCATGGGTCAGACTGTCCATTGTCCATCGGGTGGGCTTGGCCTGGGTGGCAGCTTCCTTCCTCCCCCCCCCCATTTCCTGTTCCTGCCCTGGCTGCTGGGGGTCACATAAACAACAGCTGGTGAAAAACCCACACACCCCTCTCAGGGCCAGGGAGAGAACCCAGGAGTCCTGGCTCCCAGCCCCCCTGCTCTGACCCACCAGCCCCCACTCCCCTTCCAGAGCCAAGGAGAGAACCCAGGCGTCCTGGCTCCCGGCCCCCCAGTTTAGTGTCTCACCGATCGCTCTGTGGCCCCCCAACCAAGCAACACCTAAAACCCACCAGCCCCGTTCGAGGGCGGGGCTGGACCAGGCTCCGCCCCCAGGTGAAATCCCCCCCCCCCATGTGTTATCTGGGTCCACTTCCTTAAGAGATCTGAGTGAATCCCACTTTATTTTTTTGGGGGGGACAACCCAAACCCACATCGGCTCTGGGGGGCTGGAAATTACCCCCCCAATTTCCGCCCCCCCAACTTTGGTTCAAGAGCAAATCACAACCACCCCCCCCCCGGGTTAAAATTCGCCTTCAATATGAAGGTGAACGCCCGGCGCCCAGTGATGACCTCACAAAGCAGCCCTCCCCCCCAGCGTCCCTCAATGTCCTGCCGCGATGACCTCACGGCCTAATGACATCATGGTGGCGCCAAACGATGACATCACGGGCCGCCAACGATTACATCACCGGGCTCCGCTGACATCACAGTCGCTCCTGATGACATCACGAGGCAGCCGCTGGGGGATGACATCACCACATCCCCGGTTCTTGGCCCTCCCGGGTCTATGACATCACTGGGCCGCCATGACATCACCGCGGTCCATAGTCACTCTTTGGCTTCGTGGGGGAGGGGGGCAGCCCCAAGTTTATCAGCCCCCCTCCCGTGGCCCCCCAATGGTGGGGGAGGGGCCTAGAGATTCAAGTAGATGCTGGGGGGGTCTGCCCCCTCCCCGGGGACACCCCGATTACAATACTGTCCCTCGACTGTTTGCGGGGGAGGAGAATAAAGCTTCCGGTGAAAGGGCGGCCACCTTGCTCCCCAGCGGCCATCTTGGATTCCCAACCGAAGCGGAGACCACCCAAGGGCCGCCATCTTGGCCACCCCATCCAGCGGCGGCCATCTTGAGACTCCCCCTCTCCGACCACCAACGGGCGGCCGTCTTGGGACCTGGCGGGGTCCTGAGA
>CM065798.1:15021756-15086002 GCA_033296515.1 Macrochelys suwanniensis | reverse complement strand
TCACAACACACACACACACACACACACAGACTGCTCTGTACACACACACACACACACACACACACAGACTGCTCTGTACACACACACACAGACTGCTCTGTACACACACACACACACACACAGACACACACACAGACTGCTCTGTACACACACACACACACACACACACACACACACAGAGACTGCTCTGTACACACACACACACACACACACACACACACAGACTGCTCTGTACACACACACACACACACACACACACAGACTGCTCTGTACACACACACACAGACTGCTCTGTACACACACACACACACACACACACACAGACTGCTCTGTACACACACACACAGACTGCTCTGTACACACACACACACACACACACAGACACACACACAGACTGCTCTGTACACACACACACACACACACACAGACACACACACAGACTGCTCTGTACACACACACACACACACACACACACACACACAGACTGCTCTGTACACACACACACAGACTGCTCTGTACACACACACACACACACACACACAGACTGCTCTGTACACACACACACACACACACACAGACTGCTCTGTACACACACACACACACACACACACACACACAGACTGCTCTGTACACACACACACACACACACACACAGAGACTGCTCTGTACACACACACACACACACACAGACTGCTCTGTACACACACACACACACACAGAGACTGCTCTGTACACACACACACACACACACAGAGACTGCTCTGTACACACGCACACAGAGACTGCTCTGTACACACACACACACACACACACACAGACTGCTCTGCACACACACACACACACACACACAGAGACTGCTCTGTACACACACACACACACACAGACTGCTCTGTACACACACACACACACACACACACAGACTGCTCTGTACACACACACACACACACACAGAGACTGCTCTGTACACACACACACACACACACGGACTGCTCTGTACACACACACAGAGACTGCTCTACACACAGACTGCTCTGCACACACACACACACACACAGACTGCTCTGCACACACACACACACAGAGACTGCTCTGTACACACACACACAGCTCTGTACACACACACACACACACACAGAGACTGCTCTGTACACACACACACACACACACAGAGACTGCTCTGTACACACACACACACTCAGAGACCGAGAGCTCTGTATACACACACAGCTCTGTACACACACACACCAAGAGCTCTGTACACACACAGCTCTGTACACACACACACACACAGAGCTCTGCACACACACACACACAGAGCTCTGTGTACACACACACACACACGGGGCCTGGTCCCTGCCCCAGCGCCAGCCCCCGGGGACCCGTGGTGAGGGGTATTTGCGGTGCCCGGGAGGCCGTGTTGTGACCCTGCTAGTGGGACCCCGGCCCGACCTGGGCGTGGCTCAGACCCACCCGCCGGGCCCGAGCCAGCCACACCCCGTCACCGCCCCACTGCCCCCGCCGTGCCCCCCAGACCCCCGTGCTCCCGTGTCTCCTTCACCATCCTCCCGCCCCGGAGGCCCCGGCCCCGCGGAGCTGGTTCAGGGGCGGCTGGGCGGGATCCGAACCTGGCGCCGGGCCAGGAACACCGTCCACACCCGGCAAACCCAGCTCTGGGGTTCAACCCCCGCCTGAGCCGGCCGGGCCCCGAGCCCTCGCCAGGCAGAGGGGTGTGTGGGGGGTGGGACAGACAGACGGGTGTGTATGGGGATGGATAGACTGAATGCCGCGCACGGGGACAGACAGTCGTGCGTTCACGGGGACGGGTAGATTTCTCAGTGTTCTCAGTCTGCCGAAAACCAAACGTTCCCCACCGACAATGGAGACACCCCCAATCTTTGCCTGTTTGGTTTTGTCCACCTTTCCCTCGGGGACCTACCCCCCCCCCCTTCCTGGCCAGCTGTACTTGTGATCCTGTAGCCGCCCTCCCCCCTCCCCCAGTCAGGTTTTCACACTGTTCTCTCATTCATCACCGAACCCTAGGCCACCGGGGGGGGACCAGTGGGACCACCTAGCCCCAAAGCAGGGCCCTACCCCAGTGCCTCCCAGGGGTGCCTGGGGACGCCCCAGGGGGTGCTGCGGGGAATTGGTGACGAGAGGCAACGCCTGTAGTTACAGTCGCCTGGCTTTTAACACCGGAAGCCCCTGTTTTCGGTTCCCTGTAGCTTTGCCAAAATGTAAGTGTTTGGGGGTGACATTTTCCAGGCCTCCGGCTGAAATTTTGGGGGGGCTTTCAGCTCAAATGGATCAGTCGGAAGCATAGAGACCACCCTCCTACCCCGCCACATGCTGCTAGAGCGCCCCTCATGGAACCATAGAGTCCTCTCTCGCACACCCATTCAGGTGCTCAAGACCAGGGGATTGTGGGATATGGGGGGGCCCTAGTGGATTGTGGGATACTGGGGGTGCTCTGGGCCCAGGGGGATTGTGGGATATGGGGGTGCTCTGGGCCCAGGGGGATTGTGGGATATGTGGGGCACTCGGGCCCAGGGGGATTGTGGGATATGGGGGTGCTCTGGGCCCAGGGGGATTGTGGGATATGGGGGGCACTTGGGCCCAGGGGATTGTGGGATACTGGGGGGTGCTCTGGGCCCAGGGGGATTGTGGGATATGGGGGTGCTCTGGGCCCAGGGGGATTGTGGGATATGGGGGTGCTCTGGGCCCAAGGGGGTTGTGGGATATGTGGGGCACTCGGGCCCAGGGGGATTGTGGGATATGGGGGTGCTCTGGGCCCAGGGGGATTGTGGGATATGGGGGGCACTTGGGCCCAGGGGATTGTGGGATACTGGGGGGTGCTCTGGGCCCAGGGGGATTGTGGGATATGGGGGGCACTTGGGCCCAGGGGATTGTGGGATACTGGGGGTGCTGGGGGGCCCAGGGTCCTTGGGCCAGGGGGATTGTGGGATATGGGGGTGCTCTGGGCCCAGGGGGATTGTGGGATACTGGGGGTGCTGGGGGGGGATTGTGGGATATGGGGGTGCTCTGGGCCCAGGGGGATTGTGGGATATGGGGGGCACTTGGGCCCAGGGGATTGTGGGATACTGGGGGTGCTGGGGGGCCCAGGGTCCTTGGGCCCAGGGGGATTGTGGGATATGGGGGTGCTCTGGGCCCAGGGGGATTGTGGGATACTGGGGGTGCTGGGGGGGGATTGTGGGATATGGGGGTGCTCTGGGCCCAGGGGGATTGTGGGATATGGGGGGCACTTGGGCCCAGGGGATTGTGGGATACTGGGGGGTGCTCTGGGCCCAGGGGGATTGTGGGATATGGGGGTGCTCTGGGCCCAGGGGGATTGTGGGATATGGGGGGCACTAGGGCCAGGGGATTGTGGGATACTGGGGGGTGCTCTGGGCCCAGGGGGATTGTGGGATATGGGAAGGCCCAGGGGATTGTGGGATATGGGGGAGGGGCTCGGGCCCCTTTTTCCCTGTATCCCATGATCCCCCTCGTTCTGGGATGGGGAGATTCGAACCTGTGACTTGAGGGTGCATGGGGGGGGGGGGGAGGGGACTATGTCCCAACTGTCATCTTTGATTGACATTCCGGCGCAGCCAATCAGGAGAGCAGAGGAGACCGGCAGGGGGCGGGCCTCGGCCAGTGATTGGCAGGCGTGGGCGCGGCCTAATCGTCGGGCGTTTCCCGCCCTCGGTCTCGGACCAGCAGGGGCAGACGGGGCGGGAGGAGGGGTCGCGCCCCAAAGGTTGCTTGGAAGAGCGAGGCGCCTCCTGATTGGTCAGCGGGAGTAGGCGGCGGCCTCAGGATTGGTTGGAAGAGCGATGGGGCGGGGCATCGCCCTCGGATTGGAGGGACCGGCGCTTGCGTCTTCGATCCCGCCGCCGCCGCCGCCGCCATTGGCTTCCCAGCGACGCCTCCTGCTTGGCCGCGCGCGCCTGCGCGCGCGCCGCGGAGCAACCGCCGGCCCCTCCATTGGCCCAACCCTTCCGCCGCTTCCCATTGGCCGCCTCCCGCGGGGGGGGGGGGGGGGAACCCGTCCTCCCATTGGCCCGCGGCCCCGGGCGGGCTCCCGCTGATTGGTGGAGAGGCGCGCCCCATTTTCTCCCCCCCCCTCCCCCGTTCTCGCGCCGCGCCTGCGCACGCGCTGTGTGTGCCGTCTGTGCGCGTGGGGGGGGGAGGGGGGCGGCCGCTCGCGCGCGCGGCTGTGTGAGGCGGCGGCGGCGGCAGGTCGGGTCGGTCCCGTCCCTGCCTCACGGTGGCGGAGCCGGAGCGGCCCGGGGCGCCTCCCATCCCCCCCCCGCGGCGGGGCTCCCCCCAGCCCGGCCCCGGCCCCGGCGGCTCCTCCTCGGCGGCCGGGAGGCTCCGGCCCGCGGCGGGGCCCGGGCCCCTGCCCGGGGGGGCGGCGGCGGCGGCCGGGCCCATGGAGGGGCTGCCGTGGAGGTGCGGGGCTCCAACGGGGCCTTCTACAAGGTGAGGGGGCGGGGCCGGCACGCGGGGGGGGGGGGAGAAGCGCGGGGAGATCCCACGGGGGGGGGGGGAAGAGGGGGTATGATGGGGGGGGGCAGTAGAGGTCCTATGGGGGGGGTGGTAGAGTGGGGGAGGGGAGCGGGGTATGGGGGGGGGTAGGTCCCACGGGGGGGGGGAGCGGGGTATGAGGGGGGGGAGATCCCAGGGGTGGGGGGAAGAGGGGGTATGATGGGGGGGGCAGTAGAGGTCCTATGGGGGTGGTGGTGGTAGAGTGGGGGAGGGGAGCGGGGTATGGGGGGGGTAGGTCCCACGGGGGGGGGAGGGGAGCGGCGTATGAGGGGGGGGGAGATCCCAGGGGTGGGGGGAAGAGGGGGTATGAGGGGGGGCAGTAGAGGTCCTATGGGGGGGAGTGGGGTATGAGGGGGGGTAGGTCCCAGGGGTGGGGGCGAAGAGGGGTTATGATGAGGGGGGTCAGTGGACGTCCCATGACGGAGGGGGGGGGTATGATGGGGTGGGGGAGGGGAGCGAGGTATGATAGAGAGGGGAGGTCCCTGTGGTGGGGGGAGGGGGGAAGAGGGGCTATGATGGGGGGGGCAGTAGAGGTCCCATGAGGGGGGGGTGGTAGAGTGGGGTATGGGGGGGGAGAGGTCCCAGGGGTGGGGGGAAGAGGGGTTATGATGAGGGGGGTCAGTGGACGTCCCATGACGGAGGGGGGGTATGATGGGTGGGGGAGGGGAGCAAGGTATGATAGAGGGGGGAGGTCCCTATGGTGGGGGGAGGGGGGAAGAGGGGCTATGATGGGGTGGGGGCAGTAGAGGTCCCATGAGGGGGGGGTGGTAGACTGGGGCAGGGGTATGATGGGGGGAGGGGAGCGGGGTAGGGGAGGGGAGAGGTCCCAGTGGTGGGGGGAGGGGAGAAGAGGGGTATGATGGGGTGGGGGGGCAGGGGAGGTCCCGGTGGGGTGGGGCAGGGAATGGGGTATGATAGGGGGGTGGGGGAGAGGGGCATGATGGGAGGGGAGCGGGGTATGATGTGGGGTAGTGGAGATCCCACTGGGTGGGGGTGGGGCAGGGAAGGGGGGTGGTAGGAGGGGAGAGGGGTATGATGCGGGGGGAGCCGAGGGAGTGTGGGGGGGGTGGGGAGGGGGCTGGGGGAGAGGGAGTGGGGAGTGGAGCAGGGAGGTCCCACGGGGGTGTGGTACAGTGGGGGAGGGGTGTGATTAGGGGAGTGGGGAGGTCACACGGAGGGGGGCGGGGGAGGTATGATGGGGAGTGGTGTGAGAGGGGAGGTCATATAGGTGGCCGGGGATGGGGTTGGTGGTGGGAGTGGAGGCGATGAGAGTGAGGTAGAGGGGTCTGGGTTGGGGGGGAGGGAAATCATAGTGGGGTGATTGGGGAGGGAGTATGATGGGGTGAAGAGGGGGGTGGGGAGGTCATACAGGGATGTGGGGAAGGTGGATGATGGGCTGAGGGAGGGTCAGGCTGGTAATAGTGGGGGTGAGGTGGTGGGGGCAGTGGTGGTAATAGGGATGCAGAGGAAGCATCTAATGGGATGAGGGAGGGGGGTTGGTGTGGGCAAAGGGGGGAAGGTAATAGTGGGGGTAAGGAAGGGGAGGCGATGGGGTGGGGCAGAGAGGGCTGGGTGGGACAAGGGAGGTAACTGGGGGAGGGGGTCTGATGGAGGGAGGTGGGTATGAGGTTGGGGAAGGGGAGGAGGTCTGGTGCGGGCGAGGGAGCGGGTGAGGATGGGGGCACGAGGGAATGGAGGTCTGGTGTAGGGGGGGTCTGGCAGGGGTTGGGCAAAGGGGATATAGGGTTGGGAAGGGGGAGGTAATGGGGCATGGTGGGGGGAGGGAGGGGAGGCAAGAGGGTTGGGTGTGGGGGGGCAGGGACAAGGGATGGGGTATAAATGGGTGGGAGGTAATGGGGGTCTAGGGAGGCATTGGAAAGGGTGTAAGGTGTGGCAAGTGGGTGGTATGATGTGGGGCTGTGGTGGGGAGACGGGATCAAGCAGGGGAAAGGCGTACAGTGGGGGGCGAGGCAGGGGTATGAGGGGAGGTAATGGGTTTATGGTGGGGGCAGTTGGAGGGGGGGTTATGATGGGGGGCTGTGGAGGGAGGGGAGGTGGTTTATCATGGGGGTATGATGTGGGAGGCTTACGGGGAGGTCAGTGGGAACATGGTGCTATGGAGGGAGGGGAGGTAATTTGGGGTATGACGTGGGGGATTATGGGGAAGTAACTGGGGAGCGGGGCTATGTGGTGGGAGAGGTTTGGGGGTTATTTAGGAGGAAGTGAGGGAACTAGGAAGGTTTTGAGGCATGGGGGGGGCTGTAACTGGGGGCCAAGGGGCTGGGGGGAAGGTGTGGGGGGGGAAAGGGAGTATGTGGGGGCTCACGGGAGGACATGAGGTATGGGGGGATTGCGAGAGAAGGATTATGGGGGAGAGGCTGGGGTGTTTGGTGTCCCCTGGGGCGTGACTGAAGGATCTGGGACTCTGTATAAATCTGTAGGGGCCTTTGGGAGGGGGCATGGAAGCCTCCCCCTTCATTAGCAATGAGAATTTCCTCTCCTAGGGATCCCCTGCAGTCTGTTAGGGAGTCACTGGGGATCGGAGACCCCCTCATATCAAGGTGGAGGGTCACTGTGCTGGGTAGACATCCTTCAGATAGTGACCCTGCTTCCCCGATCCTTTTGGGGGGCCCTGCCTGTGGACGGGGCGATCAAAACCTAGAGAAGGGCACCGGTGGGGGTCCGAGAATGCAGAGTCACTGTGGGGGTGGGGAATCCCAGTTTAGCCTGTGGTGCACTGGGCCTACCTGCCCCTTATCTCTAAGCCCCACATGAGTGCCCCATTCCCCCCCCACCCCCCCTTCCTCCTTTCCCTCTGGACCCGTCAGGCTCACCTTTTCCCTCTCCACTTTCCCTTCCCCTTCTCCATGCTGCCTCCATTTCCCCAAGACAGCTCCTCTTTGCTCCTTCTCAGCTGTGTCTCAGAAGCCCAGCCCGGCCTCCTAAACCCAGCCATCACGGGGTCAGCGCTCCCGTCCAACAATCCGGCAGGGTTAAAACTCGACCGCGGGGCAGTCGGGTTGTGTGTAAGGAAAACTGCGAGGCCTGGAACGTTGTCTGAGTCAACCAGATGTTCATTTCAGCTAGTATTTCCTTGCTGCCTGAGCGCCACAGGCAGGTGGATGTGTCTTATACAGGGACCCAAAGTCACTTGAATAGCAGAAACACACACCCCCCCCCCCCCATTTCTAATGCCTAATCAGTTGCTATATCTTAATTTCTGATGATGTGATATCCCTTGACAACATCAGGTTGCGTCCCGGTCTGTATTTTTTGCAAGTGGACTGGAAACCGAGGAGTTGAGGTCTCTCGCCTGGTGGGGAGATAAAT
The DNA here is from genome assembly GCA_033296515.1 of Macrochelys suwanniensis. Taxonomy (NCBI): domain Eukaryota; kingdom Metazoa; phylum Chordata; order Testudines; family Chelydridae; genus Macrochelys; species Macrochelys suwanniensis. The sequence goes on along the minus strand of CM065798.1, from coordinate 15,078,127 downwards.
AGCATGATTCTCTCCCCCCACTATAAAATTGGGGTCATACCCACCTTAGAGTGCCTTGAAATCAGTGGTGGGGGCCCCATTGGCCAGCACTCACAATGTACAACATAACAAGCACAGTCCCTTTCCAAACAGACCTAGGGTAGGGGGCAAACCACCTCAGAGAAGTGAGGCGCACATCAGGTCGGTCAGGGCTCTGAGTCCACTTTCTGCTAGACCTTGCTACCTCTCCGTGTGTCGTTTTTGGACCGGGTTGTGGCTGGCAGTCAAAGTATATTTCCTAGCTTCTGAGGCTAGGAGCCATTGTGATGATCTTGTCTGCATAATTCGCGCTTTGTCTGCAATATACCTGTGAGGGTGTTGCCTTAAGGAAGTACATTTTACTCAGGAATGGCTTTCCTTTACCGCCCCAGCACAAGGTGGGGGAAGTATTTGGCGGGCTGCGTTATTTTAATGAATATCGAAGCCCGTAAAGCTTGGTTGTTCTCCGAAAGTCTCTCTGTGGGCTCCTAAACCGAAGGCAAAGCTCAGAGGCCGTTCTTCGCCTGGGAACTCAGAGCAGCGTGCTCTCTCCGTGCCTAAATTTGTGACCCTGTGTGAACAATCAAAACGCTGCAGCTGGAACCAAGATGAGTATTCCTGTGTCTGCATCGGACGCTGGTGCCTGATGGGTTAATGGCACTAACTTAAGTCCAGATCCTCCAAGGGGCCAGTGGACGTTGGGAGGCTAAATACCTTTGAGAATCAGGGCCTTGTTTCTCAGAGGCAGAGCCCAGGGATGCGTGTGAGAAAAGTTATTGTTAGGCAGTCACCTTTCGGATTTGAGGTATTAGTTAGATTCGAGTCGAAATCTGCTGTTCCCACAAAGGGCCTGACATCTTAGCTCCGTACTGACCAAGCATAGTAAGAGAGTCCCTGCTCACAACTGAAACCAGCAAGACAGGAAGGATTGTGATTCCCATCTCCCAGATGCGGAAACCGAGGCTCAGGTTTGGTGACTGGCCTGTGGGTCTCAAATCCCTGATTAGGGCGCAAAGCATGAGGACTGATGGCCACTGATCTCCCATATGACCAAATTCTTACATGCTTTTGGCTTCCCATGCCTTAGCGGACCACAGGACTTATTTAAGTTTACGACCAGCTTCTACTGTTCCCCATTCACGCTGCCTTCTAACAGGCTACGGATCCAGGTAGTATTTGCGGACAGTCTTGTTTCCTGGAAGCTCCTCTCGGTGGCGTGTTTAAATACGCCGAGGAGACGAGTTTCATTACAGGTCTCTTAGGGTTGTTGAGTCAGATTGCTCAATTAGCCAGGCAGGCCTAACCCTACAATTTTGCACTTACGGCACCTCCGTGGCAGAGCAGTGATGGAAGAACCTCTCGTGCCGTCTCCTCATTGAAGTGCTTCATGCTTTAGCTGGTGAAGATGGTCTTGTGGTACAAGCTGGGACTCTGGAGAGCCGGTTTCAGTTCCTGCCTGTGCCACACACTTTCTGCAGGACCATGAGCCTATCACTTTAACCTCTGGGCATCTGTAAAATGGGGCTATTTCTTCCTTTGTCTTGTCTGTTCAGAGCAGGCACTGTCTCTTACTATGTGTACTCCTGAGCCAGCCTCTTGCCGCGAGACCGTCATGGTGACCGCTGGCACAGCCCTGGTGCCGTCATGTGTGTTCCCCTCATGCTGTCATTCACGCTGATATGACTGCAATAACCTGTCCAGTCGCTCTTCCCAATGTGACTTAATCAGGGTTATTAAACCGAGATTGGGACCCCATTATGCTCGGCGTTCTACGTACGCATACAAGATAATTTCTGCTCTGAAGAGCTCACAGTCTCAATAGACTAGCGAGGGGAGTGATTATTTCCCCTGCTTTACACATGGGGAGCTGAGTCTCAGATTTGTATTACTATCAGGCTTCTCATCGGTCAGAGCGCTTTACAGAGATGTCAGTATCGTCCCATTTTTTAAAGATGGGGAAACTGAGGCCCAGATACAGTAAGTGACTTGCCCAAGCTCATCAGGTCTCCAGTGCTCTATCCGCCAGTCCAGTGTTTTAACTACAAGCCCGACCTCAGTTCGTAGCCCCAAACTCCTGAACTTGGACGTGAGGTGAAATAGCGTTTACTCCTTTTTTGACCCATCTTGACAGTAAATTTGCCCAAAATGACCACCAGGAAGTTCAGCGGGGTTAGAAACGAAAGGTTGTCTAAAGCCACAGCCCTTTTCGAACAAGTCCTAGGGAATTGGATTATGAAACCTGTCAGGTCAGTTGCTCTTTCCCGTATTCAGATTTTGAAGCAATGAATACTTTAGAAAGCGTAATGCTGGGAGACTGTCGGGTGTCATTGACTCTCCCCGTCAATGTTTCCTTTCCTTTTTGCTCCAAAATTAAAATATTTTTTAAAAAATGTTGAGGTAGCATGGCTGAGGTTAGCGGCTTGAAGCAAAATATTTTGAGAAACATCTTGATTTTGGGCTCCTAGTGACAGACCTAGATTGCGTTAGCTGCTGTACAAACGTCACAATCTATTTTACTTATTTTATTTTGATGGCCCTTATTCCCACAGTACTTGACCACTTCAGTTTTTCATATATTTAGCCTCATTGTGAGGGTAGGAATAGAATAAGATTAGTCTGCTAGATGAGTCTTTTAGTACCCAATATTTTCTCCCTTTGGAGGTATTTATACACTGTAATCCTGTCATCTCTTCATCTTTTTGATTAAACAGACTGAGGTCTTTACATTTCTCAACATAAGGCACATTTTCCAGTCCTCTGATCATTTTTGTAACTCTTCTCTGTACCCTTTCCAACTTCTTTCAACATTTTTGTAGAAGAATGAGTGTCCATCATATGAAAATCGGGGACATCAACCCGAAATCACCCATCATTTTGGCCCAAACCCTATGTCACTTTGATTGGACATGAAATTGACTGAGATTCGCAAACAGTTGCAAGGAAAAGACAGAATGTCCCCAGTCTGGATAATGCTGCAGGTCACGTTTCATAATTGAGTAACTTGGAGAGGGGCTTGTCTTTCGTTCAGGGCGGCAAAGCTGGGTTGGTCAATTTCATGGTTGATCCTAATCTGTTTCGTTAACAGATTCTCTCCTGGGTTGGCATTTTGCTGTTGTGCCGAAGCTTTAAATAGAGTTTGAGTTGAAATTTGCTTTAGTTTCAACAAATGTTTGTCGTGGGTTTTTTTGCAGCCCCAGATATTTGGATCTAAGCTTTCCGTTAAATTCGAACAAGATGTCAGTAATTTTAGCTCTTGTGATGTGTTTCTTTCCTATAGTGGAAGAATGCAAAGCCTGGCCTGTTGTAGAAACCCATACCTTCTCTCACGTCAGTTACCCAGCTTTCTCTCTGGGCAAGCCACTCCATCTCTGTGCCTTGTTTGTCCATTTGGGATGAGCATCTTTTTCTCCCTTGCCGATTTAGATGATCTGCTGTAATAATATCCAAAGTCCTGGGAGTCTGCAGACTGTCTAAGATAGCCAAAGGGTTCGGCACCTCCATTTGAAATTTTTTAGGGATCAACAAATGAAAAATGGTTGGAAACGACTGAGACGCAATGCGTCCTTTGCTTCTAGGCGTACAAAAGGAGTAACTTTTAGGTGCTTTCTTAGACTGTCTTTAGCTTTCTTACAGTTTCTTATGGTGTAAAAAAGGTAGATTTTGCATCAAACCCTCCACAAATTTCAAAGCATGATCGACCCCTCTGTTTTTAATCTTTGATCATATATTGTCCCTGGGAGCTAAGATCAATTGTGTTGGGGTTTTTTTTCAGAGCAGACTTGCCTGCTTTATCTCATCTTCTAGTACTTCCTCATCAGCCGTGAGTTGCTACAAGGATCTGCACCTGCTCTTGATTTTTATTAACCAAGGTGCTTTTAAGGGGCAAACTTGCCTCTCTAAAACTGGGATTATGTTAAGCACCGACACTATGAGCGGGTCCCTGGTTGTAGGAATTTGCGGATCGGTGCCGTCCTTATGAAGCAGCGAAGCAAAGATGAGAATTGGATATCTGTAAATAGTACCAGACGTTCGGAACAAGCGAGAGCAATGGGATGTTTCAGGACTGTAGTAACCTGATCTGGGCCAAAGGGGTGTGTGGTATTGTCTCCGCTTTGCCACAGGGCTAATTTTAGACCTGTCTTGCCCCACGGGAGAACAGTCGAACACCAACCGGTGTCTGGCATCAGCGGGTCTGCAGATCAAAGGTGTAAAAAATTCTTCAGGGGCTAATTCTCTGCTTAGAAAGAGGGAAGGGAGGCTTTTTTCAGCTGACTTGCCTGCTTTTGTTATTCTTGCTGCTTCTCCCTTTCGTGAGTAGGGGGTCTCTGATTCCCATTCGCGTTTAAGGTGGAGGATCTCTGGAGTCTTGCGAGTGAGAGTTGTTGAGAAGATTTGAAAGGTTATTTCCCCCTCCTGTACTTCACTGCCCAAGTCCCCTTTTGGTTTAAGTAATAGCAGCCTGTCAGCAGTCGCTTATTCCCCCCAAATCCGGCCCCATTGGGGAAGCTTGGTGGCCTATGAGATAGAGCCTCAGACTGGGCCTTGAGAGACCCGAATCCTATTCCTGGCTAGGCCTTTCTCCATGCTGGGTGGCCTCGGTTAAGTCATTTTACTGCTCCGTGTCTCAGTTTCCCCATCTGTAAATTGGGGGGCATGATACGGACACCGTGGCATTTTTAAATTGAAGTATAACTGGTTTAAAAAAAGAACTAGATCAGTTCATGGAGGATAGGTCCATCAATGAATGTTAGCCAAGATGGTCGGTGATGGAACACCACGCCCCCTCAACGTCCAACTGCCAGAAGTGGGACTGGACGGCAAGGGATGGATCACTTGGCAGGATAGTGGGCTAGATGGACCATTGGTCTGACCCCAGTGTGGCCGTTCTTACGAGACGGAATATCTTTCTAAAAGAGATGTTCTCAGTCCAACCACAGTGTGTTGGAATCGCTGGCTGAAATTCTCACGTGTGTGTTGCACAGGAGGACAGACCGGAAAAAGATTAAGACCAGAAGGGATTGATCACATGCTGAGGGGTGGCGAGGGGCGTGAAGCACAAAGTGCTAGTTTGCCTGTTTGCCCTCCCTCCCTTTTGGTCCATAATTTCCCCTGGTGTCTCCTCACAGTCCTAGATTTTGAGCAGCACAATAGATCTTTGTGGCTAGAAGGGACCACTAGAGATAGTCTGACTTCCTGTATTTCATCTGGGGATTCCTGTGTTGAGGCCAGTAATCTGTGGTGGACTAAAACATCTCTTCCCAAAAGACAGCCCTCCGTTCTCGATATGAAGACCTCAGGAGGCGGAGAATCCACTGCCCGGAACTTTGTTCCAGTGTTAATCGCCCTCACTGTTAAGAGTTTGTGCCTTATATTTAACTTGTATTTGTTTGGCCTTAGTTTCCGGCCATTGGTTCTTGTTCTGCCTTTCCGTGCTAGGTTATAAAGCTCTTTAGCCTGAGTACCCACATGGAGAAGATATCAGTACTAAACACCACGATCAAGTCACCTGTTTGATCTTCTCTAGTGTCCTTAAATCTCTCACTTATTTTCCAGGTTTGGGATAATTTCTGGGATTCTTTGCTGCATCGTCTCCGGCGTTCAACCTTTATTTTTAAAAAGGTGGATGCAAGAATTGGATGCAGTGTCCCGGTCTTGGTCTCACTGAGTGACCCTGATCTTGCAGGGTTTGAAATTTGTCTGGTTAATAGAGCCAAGTGGCTTGAAACCTTAGCTTTGTTTATTTAATTGGCTCTCAAACTGGAGGTTCTGGTCACCTGGAGAAGGATGTTGGAGGTGATGGTGTTCTCCATGGCTAGTTGAGATGGGAAGCGCCTGAAACTTTCATGGACTATCCCGAAACTCTCTCCTGTCTCAGCACAGGGTCGCCGCATGGAAAAGGCTGACACGCGCTGTTTATTTTAGACCCCAGCAGTGTGTTGAGAAACAGGGGGCGTGTGTGTGGAAAGTGGAGATAAAATGTGCCACTTTGGTATGAGGGGAGCTGATTGGCTTCACGCTGAATGAATGATAAATGAGACGCTGTTTGCCAGTCAGTTGGCTAACTCGGGAATGAGACTGACTCCATATATAGCCTCAGGCACAACTGCATTTAAAGGGGACCGGCGTGCCTGCTGGAAACAAATATAGAACGGTTACTCCTAGAGGATTTAATTACCATCTCTGGATTGGGGGGGTAAATGTGTGGTGGGGGCGAGGAGAGGGGGCGGCGGGGTCGATCAGATTCTCTGGTTAGATCAAGATTTGTAAAGCGAAATGTGTCGTCCATACATTTTATAAGCATCCTCGCCACTCCATTATCCAAGAAAATCCATGAAAATATCGGATAGTAACTGACTCGGGGCTAAATGCGCCCCCTCCCCAAGTTTGGCAGCGAACCCTTGATCACTGCTCTTTGAGTACGGCCCTTCAGTCAGCTGTGCACCTTCATTTAGATCACGCTTGCCTAGCTTGCTTTTGAGACTGCCATGTGGGACCGTGTCAAAAAGCCTTCCTAAAATCAAGGGAGATCTCCTCTACGGCTCTCTCAGAATAGTGAGTCCGTGCCCCAAATTGTTTACAGTCTAAGTGTGATGAGACAACCGATGGAAACAGTCAGGCGTACAAGGAAACGGAGATGATACTGAGTTTGAGGAGGGGTGTGAAAGAGGTTGTGAGTTTTTGGTGGGGTGTGTATGGAGAGCTCCTCCCAAGCGTGAGGGGCCGCATGGGAGAAAGCACGAAGGTGTGAGTGTGAAAATTTAACAGGTGGTTTGGAAGCTGGCATTGTGGGCTGATAGCAAATAACTTTCAGGTGGAAAGATTCCATCTCTAATGCAGATATCTTAGAGGTACCTAGGTTAGATATCTTAGAGTATCTTAGGTATCGGCCTCTGTAGTAACTTGTCCAGGGAAATAATTGTTCTTGATCGAGTCGCGCTTCCCTGATCTTCAGTGTTTGAACTCTGAAGTCAGGGTTGTCTGATGCCCTATTCAGAATGAATGCTGGAATTCCTGCGTTTGGTGCTACTTCGATTCGTCGGGTATTTTCCAGCACTTAGGAGCGTTGAGCTGCTTTTGTCGTCAACAGTTGGCATCTTCTGCCCGACTCCCGAAACTTCTGTGTCGCAGATCGTGTTTTACCGATCCCAACGGTGAATCCCCTGTAAAGACCAGCGAGTCAGAAAAAGCACCACGTGTGGGGTTCTGTATTCAGAGCAAACGAGAGGATCTCGCTCCCTCTGACCTTGGGCCCTGGCTTCATTTCTCTGTGCCTCCGAAATAACTTCCTTTGTCTTGATGAGGCAGATTGTAGTCTCGAAGCGAAATGATCTTTCCCTAGCCCATGCCGGTTCTAGCTAGCGCGGAGTCTCCTCTGCAGTCTTTGATTGGCTTTGTATATAGCAGAGTTGAAAATATGAAGCAAGTGGTGTTTCATTTTGAAATCTCCTGTGAGGTAATTGTCCTTGCGAGTATGTGATTTTTTTTTTGGCGCGGGAATGCGAATTGTCTGGTGTTTCTCTCTGAACTAGTAGGGGCCATACCATGCTAGGTGCTATGCAAACCTCAACTCTCCCGAGGAATTGTCCGTTTCTTGATGGCTTCCAATCGAGACTGTTTCGGCTAACGATATGTTTTAGCCAGGCACAAGTTACTGGACTCGGGATGACTGGGTGAAACTGAACTGCCTCCGATACACGTCATGCTAGGTGATCTAATGGTCCTTTCTGGCTTTAAACTCTCTGAACTGAACTTCGGTGCCGTCGTTTGTTTCTGTTTCTGTATTATCACTCCCATCGCGTAATACCCGAGCGGCTCCTGGGAAGAGATGGCTTTATCCTACAGAAGGGAGGGAAATAGGATCTTTGTTTTGTGGGTGGGGAAACCGAGGCACGGATGGCCACCGAACCCCGCCGTCACCCCTGTATTGAGCCGATGACCTGGATTAGACTAAAGCATCGCAGCCCTCAGGAGGTTAAACTGTTGTGTACCACAAGCATAGGAGCTGACTGAGGTGATACCAGTGCCCGAGGCAGGGAATTAATTAGGTGAGGTGTACCCCATGCTGAAGAGGAAGGTGAAAGCCCCCCGGGGTCCCTGTCAGTCTCACCTGGGGGAAGATTCCTTCCCACCCTTGAAAATGGCAATCAGTTTGTTGTGGGACTGTTACCTGAGAAAAGGGAGGAGTTAAGAGAACCCAAGTCTGTAACTGTAATGACTGGGAAAGAGAAGGTAGAGCGCCAGTGTGTCTCTTCCTTGTCTCTCAAAACCACGGCAAGGCGACACCGAGCGAAACGGAACGGCGGCAAACGCAAAACGGAGCAAAGGACATCATTTTTTCCCCCACACAACATGTGGAACTCGCTGCCACATGAAATCAGTGAGGCCAAGAACGTAGAGTTAGAGTTTTTAAGGCCAGGAGGGACATCCAGATCCAAAAAGGCTGCCCTATGTTGAACTGGATTGATCGTATGATTCTCCCTCCCCCGGGAGACAAGAAACAGCTGTTTATTCTGGTAGCATGTAGAGACCACCAAGTGCTAGGCGCTGTAGGAGCACAGCAGTGTATGGTCTTGGATTTGAACCAATCCAGCAGGGAATCGGCCTCGCCCCGCAATCGGTTTCCCCCGTGCTGCTCAAAAGGGGCCTTATTTTCGACGGAGCGCATCCCTGCTCCTGCAGCCGACGGGTCTTGCGGCTTCACAGTGTGCCGGCGACAAGCAGGCAGCTGTTGGCTGGGATGGGCGGCGGTGCGGGGACGGCACCTGTTCGCCCCGTCACCGGTTGGACTGGTGAGGCATTCCTGGCCCTGGCCTCAGACTCCAAATGCAAAACAGGATCGCCTGCCCCCCACCGCTTCTCGCAGAGTCTCCTGGTCGATGCCGGCCGCCGGGACTACGATCAAATAGCCCAGCACCCGGGAGCAGTGTATGGGTTGGGCCCCACTTATCTCCTGTGTGAGGGGCAGCTGTGTGGTCTAGTGGGTAGAACAGGACTGAGAATCAGGCCCCTCAGATTTGTGACTTTTGCTCTTCGTTGTCAGATGGCATCTTCGTCTGTTTGTACAATAGGGCCTCGGCTGGGCTCAGGGCCCCTCGGTGGCCAGGTGCTGGGTGGGCCTCCTGGCTGAGATCTGGGGGGGGCTTCCCCCCCATTGGGCTGGGTACTCTGTGAAAGACGGTCCCTGCCTCAGAAGAGCTAGCAATCGAAATAGACAAAAGGCTTTTAAAGGAGGAACTGAGGGGAGGGATAGCTCAGTGGTTTGAGTGTTGGCCTGCTAAACCCAGGGTTGTGAGTTCAATCCGTGAGGGGGCCATTTAGGGATCTGGGGCAAAAATTGGGGATTGGTCCTGCTTTGAGCAGGGGGTTGGACTAGATGACCTCCTGAGGTCCCTTCCAACCCTGATATTCTATGAACTGAAACCACGCACAGCGTTGGGGGCAGACCCCGGTTTCGAGCCCAATCCCGACAACACATCCCGGGAATTCTAGCCGAAACTTTCAAGAGACTAGGAGATTTGCGGAGAGGGCTGATTCTACAGAAAGTCCAGCGTACCCACCAAATCTTGCCCACCACTTCCTGAGAACCAGGGCGCCCTGTGAAGATGCGTCAAGCGGGGAGGGGGGAAAACCGCGTATGACAGTCTAAAACCCTAATCATTGTTTGGGGGAGGGGGATGGTTGTACGTGGAGTGCTGGATTGATACCATCTAGCTCTTAGCACTTTTCCTTACTAGACCTCAAAGCTCTTTACAAGGGAGGTCAGGGTGGTTGTACCCATTTTACATATGGGGAAACTGAGGCACACATGGTTTGCCCAAGGGAGTGAAAGGGATAGCAGCATAGGTCCCCCATATTCCCAACAGAGATACGGGGGACCCCAGCAGCGGGGGTGTGTTTGCATGGATGGAGCAGCAGGTCTGCTATGCCTCCCGCCTCAACACCACACACAGCCCTCTGCTGGGATGGGGTTGGCTGGGGGCGCCCCAGTGCAGCCGGGTTTGGAATTGACACCCCATTGAAATGCCTGGGACAGTTCCCCTTGCTGAGAGGGATTGGTTCAGGCTCTCTGCAGACTCAGGCAGCATCAGTTATCCTTGGGGCAGTTCATCCTTCTCTGAGCTACGGTTTCAGGCAGACGTTGCTGTGTCTGTTACACTCAGGTCACGTTTCCGGGTGTTTCTTCACAACTGAGAGCTAGAAACGTCCTTAGTTTTAAAAAACAAAACCGTAGGTGCTGCTCAAATCACTTGACCCCAGGGCTCTGGACACACGGCCGTAGTGTTGCGATCTTAATTCTTCACATGGCTGGCCGAAGATACAGCAGATTCGGTTTATTAGCAACCCCTTGGTTGCCAGCAGAAAGTTGCAGTCATCCACCGCTCCCTGCTACTGCCCTGCCCACAACCTCCTCACCCGGCCCGCAGACCTTTACCTCCAGGGTAATAGTCCCTGCGCAGGCAGGTTCATCCCAATACTTTCTGGGGCTGCGGCCTCGCAAACCTGGGTCCCTTTCTTCCGAGAAAGCCTTCCCATTACCAATATCCGAATCCCATTAACATCAGAGTCAACGGGGCGGGGTTGGTTCCCAGCATAATGCAGTCGTGAACCCGACGTCGTTAATACCCGGGTTTGCTGCCAAAACAGAACCTACTGTCCCGAGGATCTCTCACGCTTTCTTCCCTTCTCCCTCCGCAGGGTTTCGTGAAAGATGTCCACGAAGACTCGGTCACGATCTCCTTCGAGAACAAGTAAGTGGCCGCCGGAGACCCCGGGCGGGAGGGTGCGCTCCTTGGCCTAGCCTCCGTTTGTCTTGGGCGTCTGGGTGAATCTGGGCGAATTGCTCCCATAGGGGTGAGACCTGATGGACATTTTCAAACAGAGGCTGTTACGTTCGCAGCTCCCAGTCCTTAACGCTGCAGCTCCTTTGAAAAATCGTGGCCTTTGTCAGCTTTGCAGTGGCTGCTAAATCCTTCTTAAAATGAAGTCAAGTCGGTGGCGGACCCGGGGATAGAACCCAGGCGTCCTGGCCCCCCCTATTCCCTTCCTGCGGCTACCCATTAGACCCCCATGCACCTTCCAGAGTTGGGGATATCATCTGGGGTGCCTGACTCCCAACCCACCTGCTCTAACCCACTAGACCCTGCTGCCACTTCCCCTAAACGGGCCAGCTGGAGGTGTCAAATCATCGATTAAGCTCGTTCGCTGTTGCTTTCGGTTCCAAGGCCCTCGTGCGAGCGAATGGATTGTCAGTGCCAACCCTCCGTTGTTCTACGGTAGGAGGGTTGTTGGCGTGCGGCCGATGGGCACCTCACCCGACCCCGCTGGAGCCGCTGCAGGGAGATATCAGGGTGGAAATGCCACCGTTGCTGCTTCAGAGCCCTAAATAAAGCGGCTGCACTCAAGGTATCGGACACGGGGCCTCGAGGCCCAGCATAGCTAGCAGGCTGCCGCTTTTCCAAATTTAGTTCCCGCTGTCTGCGGCATGCGAATGAAACTGACTCACTCTTAAAAGGCCAGCAGCCTGCCCTCCCCCCGCCCCCGGGAATGCCTCTAGATTGGCAGCTGTCACTCTGCCGCAGGGCAGGATCACATGGGTCAATGCTCGGGTTGAGATCGCCGGGCCGCGTTGCGCCGTGCGTCCGGGCACTGAGCCGCTCCCTGTGGCTGCCCTGTTCAATGTTTCTCTTTCCGGCCGGCCGGGTTCCTGCAGTGATGGTAGTTTGGCGTTTGTGTCTCCCGGTGGCAGTGACTAAGACGGGTGGGCAAACTATGGCCCGTGGGCCCTTCCTGTCTCGCCCCTGAGCTCCCAGCTGGGGAGGCGCCACCCGGCCCTGCTGTCCCCCCCTGGAGCCACGCCACCGCGCGGGCAGCACTCTGGCTGGCTCCGGTGGGGTCTGAGTTCCTGCCGCTCTGAGCGGCACGGTAAGGGGGTGGGATAAGGGGCAGGGAGTCCCGGGTGGCAGTTAGGGGACAGGGAGCGGGGGAGGTTGGATAGGTGTGGGAGTCCCGGGGGTCTGTCAGGGAGCGGGGGTGTGGATAGGGGTTGGGGCAGTCGGGGACAGGGAACAGGGTGGGTTGGGTAGGGGGGTGGGGTCCTGGGGGGGCAGTTAGGGTGGGGGGGATCTCGGGAGGGGGCGGTCAGGGGACAAGGCGCAGGGGGGGTTGGATGGGTTGGAGGTTCTGAGGGGCAGGAAGCGGGTGGGGGTCGGATAGGGGGCAGGGCCAGGCTGTTTGGGCAGGCACCGCCTTCCCTACCCGGCCCTCCATACAATTTTGCAACCCCGATGTGGCCCCTCGGGCGGTTGGTGTTTAAGCAGGAGTCCAGTTTGTTCCGTTTCTATCTAGTTCGCCTGGCGGGTGGTTCTTTAACCAGGGAACTGAAAATGTTGCTGAACCAGTAACAGGCTGACCGGGGTTTAAATCAATTCACGCCACAAACAGCTTTCAAAGCCGGTACGGGCCCCGGCTGTGTGTGTCAGCCGATGGATAAGGAAAAGACACCGTCCCTACACCGCTTCTGAGTGGTGGATTTCTCTCTTTCAACAGCTGATCTCAGACAAACTTCGAGGCGCTGCCTGTTGGATTGAACCTAGCTGCCCTGGGTTGGGCAGGTGCAGGTTTTCCTCGAATTTCTGCGCTTGCCTAGCTGATTTGGGGGCATCGTGTTCGCTCTGGGGCTCTATTTCTGGTCGACCAGTGAAAACGAGGAACGCTGGAGGGCTGCCAGCTAGAGCGGCGGCCGGCGCTTCAGGAGACGCGCCCACCGCTCCGCGATAGTTCGGCTCTCCTGACAGCTGTTCCCGTCTGAAGGCCCCAGCCAGAGTCAAGCCCCGGGGTTCAAGTATTGCCTAGCAGCGCAGAGGCAACCTCCTGCCGAGAGTCCACCGAAAATATCCCGCAAGCCGACTTTCTGTCCTGTGGGCAGTTGAGTTCGGTGGACAGCCAGGTTGTCTCGCGCTGCACCACGAACAAAACAGCCACACGATGCTGGGATATCGGTGGTAGGACGGGCCCACATAACACAGTGTAGACGCTGGAGCCCCAGATTGGGACAGTTCCTAACTGGGGGGCTCACAAATGAGTGTAGCACCAGCCCTGAGGACACAGCCAGACAAGCGAAAAAGTGAAATGTCTTGTACTAAAGATACATGGTGGCGTTCAAAGTGTCTACTTCCTCTCCATCGGAAATACACCGACGGAGTCACAAAAAGCCCTGGGCTGCGTTGGATACTGGAGTCTTGAGTCTGCACTGGGGGGCAGCTAATTGCAAACGTACATAAAGTAATCATTAAAACAAACAGCGAGGCAAAAATCCCTCCTTGGGCGGAGATCCGAAGCAGCGGAAAGTTAAGCTGCTTCATCCAAGAATATGAAAGGAACTGGCACATGAAATTGCCAGCCCATTAGCGAGAATTTTTAATGAATCTGGAAACTCAGGGGCTGTACCGCATGACTGGAGAATTGCTAACATAGTTCCTATTTTTAAGAGAGGGGAAAAAGGTGATCTGGGTAACTACAGGCCTGTTAGTTTGACATCTGTAGTATGCAAGGTCTTGGAAAAATTTTTGAAGCAGAAAGTAGTTACAATGGTAATTGGGACGAACTATAACATGGTTTTACTAAAGGTAGATCGTGCCAAACCAACCTGATCTCCTTCTTTGAGAAGGGCACGGATTTTTTAGACGAAGGAAACGCAGTGGATCTAATTTACCTTGATTTCAGTATGGCATTTGATACGGTTCCACATGGGGAATTATTAGTTAAATTGGAAAAGATGGGGATCAATATGAAAATTGAAAGGTGGCTAAGGAACTGGTTAAAGGGGAGACTACAACGGGTCATACTGAAAGGTGAACTGACAGGCTGGAGGGAGGTTATGAGCGGAGTTCCTCAGGGATCGGTTTTGGGACCAATCTTATCTAATCTTTTAATTAGTGACCTCGGCACCAAAAGTGGGAGTGTGCTAATAAAGTTTGCGGATGACACAAAGCTGGGAGGTATTGCCAATTCAGAAAAGGATCGGGATATCATACAGGAAGATCTGGATGAGCTTGTAAACTGGAGTAATAGTAATAGGATGAAATGTAATAGTGAAAAGTGTACGGTCATGCATTTAGGGATTAATAACAAGAATTTTAGTTATAAGCTGGGGACGCATCAGTTGGAAGTAACAGAAGAGGAGAAGGACCTCGGAGTATTGGTTGATCACAGGATGATTATGAGCCGTCAATGTGATGTGGCCGTGAAAAAAGCGAATGCGGTCTTGGGATGCATCAGGCGAGGAATTTCCAGGTGTGATAAGGAGGTGTTAGTACCGTCATACAAGGCACTGGTGAGACCTCATCTGGAATAGTGTGGGCAGTTCTGGTCTCCCGTGTTCAAGAAGGATGAATTCAAACTGGAACAGGTACAGAGAAGGGCCACTAGGATGATGGGAGGAATGGAAAACCTGTCTTCTGAAAGGAGACTCAGAGAGCTCGGCTTGTTTAGCCTCACCAAAAGCAGGCTGAGGGGAGATAGGATTGTTCTCTATAAATATATCCGAGGGATAAATACCAGGGAGGGAGAGGAAATATTTAAGCTCAGTACCAATGTGGACACAAGAACAAATGGATCTAAACGGGCCAGCAGGAAGTTGAGACTTGAAATTAGACGAAGGTTTCTAACCATCAGAGGAGTGACGTTCTGGAACAGCCTTCCAAGGGGAGCAGTGGGGGCAAAAGACCTCTCTGGCTTCAAGATTAAGCTAGATACGTTTATGGAGGGGATGGTTTGATGGGCAATTAATTGATCTTTGACTATCAGCGGTAAATATGCCCAGTGGCTGGTGATGGGATGTTCGATGGGGGTGGATCTGAGTCACTACAGAGAATTCTTTCCCGGGTGTCTGGCGGGTCAGTCTTGCCCACATGCTCAGGGTTCAGCCGATTGCCAGATTTGGGGTCGGGAAGGAGTTTTCCTCCAGGGCAGATCGGCAGAGGCCCTGGGGGTTTTTTCGCCTTCCTCTGCAGCGTGGGGCCCGGGTCACTTGCTGGAGGAGTCTCTGCACCTTGAAGTCTTTAAACCAGGATTTGAGGACTTCAGTAGCTCGGGGGTTTATTCCAGGAGTGAGATTCTGTGGCCTGCGTTGTGCAGGAGGTCAGACTAGATGATCCCTTCTGACCTTAAAGTCTCTGACTCTGAGTCTAAGGTGGGTTTAGCTGAAGGGAAAGGTTATCCCGCCCCGTGTTCGGTGCCCTCTTTCTGTTGCAAAATCCATCCAGTGGCCGCGTGGCGGTTGTCGTTTTGCGGTAGCGTCGCAGATTCGCAGGCCGGGACCCACCGTGGTAGTTGCTGTACGAACACAGATCAAAAAGAGCTTGCGATTTACGTCGACAACTATCCCACAACTGCCGGGATGAGGGCGGAAAGGCCAGTTATAAAAGCACTGGGCTGGCACCCCGGGGAGATGAGTTCGTTTCCATCACTGTCCTCGACTCTGGTGTCTTCTCCCCGCTTTCCGGAAGGGGGAACAATCCTTCCTTTGTCTACGTAGATGGTAAACTCCCCAGGGCAGGGGCTGTCTCTGGCTGTGTGTGGGCTGTCTCTTCAGGGTGACCGGGAACACACACCCGCCGTCTGGCAGCCTGTCCCGTTGTCTTCCCAATCTGCGGTGCCACCTACAGGCGAATCCCATCTCCATCTTCTGTCTCCAAACAGCTGGCAGCCGGAGCGGCAGATCCCCTTCGGCGACGTCCGGCTCCCTCCGCCCGCGGACTACAATAAAGAGATTACAGAAGGGGACGAAGTGGAGGTACGGGGGGGTGCTTTTTTGGCGGGGGGAGGGGGGTGCCACCGTGAGCCTGCTATCCTCACCGGCTCCCCCCGCTGACCGTATTCACCTCTCTCTAGGTTTATTCCCGAGCCAATGAGCACGAGCCGTGCGGCTGGTGGCTGGCGAGGGTCCGGATGATGAAAGGAGATGTAAGTGGCTGAGGATTTTTTGGGGGCCCCCGCCACATCCCCAATCGCTCGGATCTCTCCCAGAATCCTTTGCGCCGGCTCCTGGTGCTTCATGGGAATTGGTGTCAGGGGCGAGCACTGTTTTAAGCCGGCCCTTGAGCTCCCGCTGGGGAGCGGGGTCTGGGGCTTGCCCCGCTCCAGCCGGGGAGCAGGGTCGGGAGCCGCTCCACACAGCTCCCAAAAGCAGGGGCATGGTCCCCCCACCTCTCCAGCTCCTATGTGGAGGGGCAGCCAGGGGGTTCCGCTCTGCACGCTGCCCCCGCCCCAAGTGCCGCCCCCGCAGCTCCCATTGGCTGGGAACTGCGGCCAATGGGAGCTGCAGGGGTGGCGCCTGCGGACGGGGCAGCGTGCAGAGCCGCCTGGCCGCGCCTCCGTGTAGGAGCCGGAGAAGGGACATGGCCGCTGCTTTAGGGAGCCTGCACCCCTGAGCCTCTCCCCCTGCCCCAGCCCTGATCCCTCTCCTGCCCTCCGACCCCCTCGATCCCAGCCTGGAGCACCCTCCTGCACCCCAAACCCCTCAGGCCCCCCCCCCGAGCCTTCACCCCTTCCCGCACCCCAACTCCCTGCCCCAGCCCTGATCCCTTCCTCTCGTCCTCTGAACCTCTCGGTCCCAGCCCGGAGCACCCTCCTGCACCCCAAACCCCTCATCCCCAGCCCCACCACAGAGCCCTTACCCCCTCCCGCATCCCAGTCCCAATTTCGTGAGCATTCATACAATTTCTAGTCCTAGATGTGGGCCTCGGGCCAAAATGTTTGCCCCCCTCGCTCTCCGGCGGTCAGCTCCTCTCCTCCCCACCCCCAATTCCTGGCTCTCACCCGACCTCCCCCCCCTCAGTTTTACGTCATCGAATACGCTGCTTGCGACGCTACCTACAACGAAATCGTCACGCTGGAGCGCCTCCGGCCCG
Source organism: Macrochelys suwanniensis (assembly GCA_033296515.1). Taxonomy (NCBI): domain Eukaryota; kingdom Metazoa; phylum Chordata; order Testudines; family Chelydridae; genus Macrochelys; species Macrochelys suwanniensis. Next base: position 15,061,199 of record CM065798.1, on the reverse strand, counting down.
TCAACCCCAACAACGTGGCCACCAAATCTAGCTTCTTCAAACACACCATCGCTGTGCCGGAGGACCTCAAGGAAGCGTGAGTGAGAGGGGAGGGTCCTGGGGGGAGGGACAAAAGACAAGTTGCCAGCCTGGCTTTTCCTCCATGGTGAAGGAGCCAGATAAAGGCACCGTGGTCTGCCCAGTCTCTAGCGCAAGTTAGAGCAGCCCAAAGGCTGCTCTAACTTGGGGCATGTCTGCGTGGGGACATTGACCGACTGTAGTTCTGGAGATCTGGGTTCTATTCCCGGTTTTGCCACCGACCGGACAGATCCTTTTGGGGGTCCCGCTGCCCCTGGTCTCGGCTCCGCTCACCCCGTCTCCTCTCCGCCCAGGTGCTCCAACGAAAACGTCCATAAAGAATTCAAGAAGGCAGTGGGGGCGAACTGCGTCTTCCTGAGCGTCGCCAACAGTGAGCTCTTCATCCTGGTGAGCGCGGCGGCGGACAGCGGGGGGCGGGCGATCGGCCGCCGCGGGCTGGCCCAGACGCCGGTTCGGAGGCTCCTGCCCGGCCGGCTTGTCTTGCCCACACCGTTCTTGGGGTCGGGAGGGAATCGGCGGGGACCCTCGGGGCGGGGGGTTCTCTGGCCATGTGGGCGGGTCACTGCGGGCTCCCGTTATCAGCCGCCCGAGAGTCCCGGTCGTTGGGCGGGCCGGGGCCGCCGGCAGCGCTCTGACCCCGCTCGCCTTCCTCTCCCCCCACCCTCCACCCAGTCGACCAACGAATCCACGGTCAAGCGAGCGTCGCTGCTGGGGGACATGCACCTGCGGAGCATCCGCACCAAGCTCATGCTGATGTCGCGGAACCAGGAAGCCAACAAGCACTTGGAGGTGAGGAACCCAGGCGTCCGGGCGGCGGGGGGGTGGCGGTGCGGGCCGGCGCCCCTCTGGCGTTCTCTCCGCACGGGCGCCGCGCGGCGGGGGGAATCGGGGGCTGTACACGGGCAGGAAGTGGGTTGGATGGCCCGGCCGGGCAGCTGACCCGTCTCCGTAGTGGGGGGGCGGTCACGCGGCACCGGAGCCGGGGGTGGGCGCCCCCCCGCCGGCCGCTCCGTTGACTCCCCGCTCTGCGTCCCAGCGCTCTTTCTCTCCCCAGACGAGCAAGCAGCTGGCCTCGGCGTTCCAGGAGGAGTTCACTGTCCGTGAGGACCTGATGGGGCTGGCCATCGGCACCCACGGCGCCAACATCCAGCAGGCCCGGAAGGTGCCCGGCGTCACCGCCATCGAGCTGGACGAGGAGACCTGCACCTTCCGCATCTACGGGGAGGTGAGGGCCGGGCTGGGGGCTTAGAGCAGCGGGGCGGGGAGCCAGGATGCCTGGGTTCCCCCGGCTCCGGCTGGGGTGCCGGGAGTCGGGGCACTTCCTTGACCGTTGTCTCCTCCCCGCAGACTCCTGAGGCGTGCAAGCAGGCCCGGAGCTACCTGGAGTTCTCGGAAGACTCTGTCCAAGTCCCGAGAAACCTGGTCGGTAGGTGTCGCGGCCATGGCCGCGCTCTGTAGTGACCCTCCGGGGCGGGGGGGCCGGCGTTCATGGGGCGTCCCCCGGAGAACAGGGGTACGTAACCACGGCCCCACCTCGGCACCGCGCTGGAGCGGGTGCCGCAGAGGGAAGTGGGCTACCAATGAGAGTGACCACGTGCGCCCCGAAAAGCCAACCTGCGGAGGGTGCCCATGTCCATTGGCGTCCGGGGGCCCCCTGCATTCATCAACGTAAGGTCTCGAACGAAAACCCGGCGTCGCGCCGGTGAGGAGTTGTGCACCTGCTAAAAATTAGTCTCGTTAAACGGGTCAGTCGGAGGGTCTGGGAAAATCCCTTCCGCCGAGAGGTGGGGGGCTGTTGTGGGTGGTGGTAGCTCAGATCAAAGTGGGGGACCCTGGGGTGTCCGTGGGGCTCACCTCTCCGCTCGCCCCGCCAGGCAAAGTGATCGGGAAGAACGGCAAAGTGATCCAAGAGATCGTGGACAAGTCGGGAGTCGTGCGGGTGCGGGTGGAAGGGGACAACGACAAGAAAAACCCCCGAGAGGAGGTAAGCGGGGGGCGGATCGCGGTGCGGGTGGCCGCGGGGGGTGGAGGGGGTGGAACACGGCGGGGGGGCAGCCGTGCCGTGACCGGATCCTCTCTCCCCTAGGGAATGGTCCCTTTCATCTTCGTCGGCACGCGGGAGAACATCAGCAACGCCCAGGCGCTCCTGGAGTATCACCTGGCTTACTTGCAGGTACGTCCGGCCTGGCCGCCAGAGCGCTCGTTAGCCGTGGGCTCGTTACCGGCTGTTGGGGGCTGCCCACGGCAAAGGGGCAGGGGCACGCACCAGGGAACCGTATTGGGGCCATGTGTTGTGAGCGGGGTTGATGTGGCTGTTGCGCGTGCGTGACCGTTAATCGGTTCCCCTGTTTCCTGTGCCAGCCCCCAGGTTTCCGTGCACAGGCGGGTGCGTTTGATTATTGGTTCCCCTCAGGGCGTGCGACTGGTTTTTGTTCCCCCTTCCTGTTCTGAAGCTGCACTTTCACAACCCCCCTCCCCCCCCTTGCTATTTGGTATCCCTGCTCTGCTGTCACTCATTGGTCCCCCCTGCTCTCCTGCAGGGGTGCAGTCATTAATTTGTTCCCCCTGCCCTGGTGCAATTGCTAATTGGTCCCCCCTTCACAGAACAGTCGCCAATTGGTTCCCCCTGCCAGCCCTGTATAGGCGCATCCTTAATTGGGTCCCTGCCCTGATGCTGCATGGGTGCATGTGTTAATTGCTCCCCCCTTGAAGTGCAGCCATTAATTGGTTCCCCTGCCCTGCATGGGTGCACGTGTTAATCGCTCCCCCCTTGCAGTGCAGTCACTAATTGGTTCCCCCTGCATGGCTGCACATGTTCATTGGTTCCCCTTCTCACCCCGGGCCGGCCCCAGGAGGTGGAGCAGCTGCGCCTGGAGCGGCTGCAGATCGACGAGCAGCTGCGGCAGATCGGCATGGGCTTCCGCCCCCTCTCCAGCCGGGCCGACAAGGAGCGGGGCGGCTACGCCACGGACGACAGCACCTCCTCCTCCCTCCACGGCACGCGCACCTACGGGGGCAGCTACGGCGGGCGAGGCCGCGGGCGCCGGGGCCCCAACTCCGGCTACGGTAACCGGCCTTGGCCACAATCTCCCCTTCTGCTCCATCAGCCACGCCCCAGAGGTGGCCGCATTTTGGCACTGCTGTAGAGTGCTTCTCTGGCGTATTGTGTGTCCTGCCCCTCCTACAGCGTTGGGGATCCCCCAACCGAGTGGAGATCCGTCCCCACCAACACCCCCCCCCCCCGCTCTGACCCCCCTCAGGTACCAACTCAGACCTCTCCAACGCCTCGGAGACCGAGTCGGAGAAGAGAGACGACGGCGAGCGAGACCCGCGCCCCGAGGACAGCCGGAGGCGCCCGGGAGTGGGGCGAGGGCGGGGTCCCGCCACGGCACCCCGCGGGAGCGGGGGCAGCAAGTACACCACCTCCTCCATCAGTTCAGGTGACCGGGTGTTGCTGTCAAATAGCTGGTGTGCCCCGCCCCAGAGGTGGCCGCATCTCGGTGCTGGGCCAGGGGTCCCCGGGTACCCAGCCGCCCTGCCCCAGAGGTGGCCGCATCTTGGCGCCGGGCGAGGGGTCCCTGGGTACCCAGCCGCCCCGCCCCAGAGGTGGCCGCATCTCGGTGCTGGGCCAGGGGTCCCCGGGTACCCAGCCGCCCCGCCCCAGAGGTGGCCGCATCTCGGCGCCAGGCGAGGGGTCCCTGGGTACCCAGCCGCCCCGCCCCAGAGGTGGCTGCATCTCAGCGCCGGGCGAGGGGTCCCTGGGTAACCAGCCGCCCCGCCCCAGAGGTGGCCGCATCTCAGCGCCGGGCGAGGGGTCCCCGGGTAACCAGCCGCCCCGCCCCAGAGGTGGCCGCATCTCAGCGCCGGGCGAGGGGTCCCTGGGTAACCAGCCACCCCGCCCCAGAGGTGGCCGCATCTCAGTGCCGGGCGAGGGGTCCCTGGGTAACCAGCCGCCCCGCCCCAGAGGTGGCTGCATCTCAGTGGTGTGTAAACACAAGCCATGTCCCAGCGTCCTAGCTCGGAATGAAGGGGAGTCTGGTGGGGGCGGGGCTGGGAGCCCAGACGTCTGGGTTCTGTGTCCGGTGAGTTACTCCGTGCCGACGTCCCCCCCACTCCCCCTCAGTGCTCAAGGACCCGGACAGCAACCCCTACAGCCTGCTGGACAACACGGAGACCGACCAGACGGCTGACACCGACGCCAGCGAGTCGCAGCCCGTCAGCAACCGGCGCCGCCGCTCCCGCCGCCGCCGCACCGACGACGACGCCACCATGATGGACGGCGCGGCCGAGTCCGACAGCATGTCCGTCAACGAGAACGGCGTGGGTGAGCGGGGGGGGCTGGGATGCCTGGGTTCTTTCTCCAGGAGGGGAGCGGGGACTGGGAGCCAGGACTCCTGGGTTCTCTCCCCGTCTCTGGGAGGGGAGAGGGTTGGGGGGCTGGGCGGCAGGACACCTGGGTTCATCCCCGTCTGTGCTCCCCGCTTTACCAGAGGACGAATCGAAGCCTCAGAGACGCAACCGGAGCCGCCGCCGCCGTAACCGTGGCAACCGCATGGACGGCTCCATCAGCCGGGACCGGCAGCCAGGTACGGGGGTTACGGCGGGGGAGTGAAGTGGGGGGCAGGAGCACCCTGGGACCGCTACCCTGCACCGGGTGCTGCCAGCGGGGCCCCATTTCCGGGACGGATTGTGGGCGTGGCCGGAACTCCCACCCTCCTGGGAACCGGCGCACGCGTTAGAGCAGCCCCGAGGCTGCTCCGGTTCAGCCCGGCGGCCGGTGTATTCCCACCGTGGGCTCACAGGACTCCTGGGTCCCTCCTCCGTACTTGCCGTGCGCGCGTTGGGGGGCCAGCAGCCGTCCCAAACCCAGCGCCCGCTCCCTCCTCTCCAGTGACCGTGGCCGATTACATCTCCCGGGCCGAGTCCCAGAGCCGCCAGCGGGCCCCGCAGAAGGAGCCCCGGGAAAAATCCACCGAAGACGACACACTGAGACAAAAGGTAGGGGTGGGGCCGGCTGGGGGGGTGGGGCCGGTGCCTGTCTGGCCGGGGGCGGGGCTTATTCCGAGCCCCGCCCTGAGACGTTCTCCCTCCCCCTGCAGGCAGAGCCAGCCGGCAAGGTGGCCAACGGCCCGGCGGAGAACGGCGAGGAGCCGGCCGCCATGGTGAACGGGCTCTCGTAAGCGCCGCGCCCGCCGCTTCCTCCCTCACCGACCCTACCCCCCCCTGCTTGCGTCCTCGTTAACCACACGCCTCGTTACCGAACCATTTCTCCGGCGATGCGAATCCCTCCCGTGCTTGTCGGCAGCTCGCCGGGCGCGTTCGGCTCCAGCCAATCAGGAGACGGGGGCGGGGGAAATGGCGCCGGCGCCGCGCCGGGGCCCAGTAAAAATGAATTCTCGCTGATTGTGTGTCCGTTTTTGGCGACGCCGCTCGGGCCCGGAAACCGGTTCAGACCGGAGCGGGGCGGGGGGGGTTTTTTTGTGTGCCTTTTGAGCGCGCGGCGCTTCCCTTCCGCCCCGTCCGCCGACTTGGGCGGGGGGGGGGGGGGTGGGCACGCCAATGACGCGCCGTTTATCTCCCCCCCCCTTAAAAAAAAATTGGAAGGTACCGGGAGCACGGGGTGACTTTTTTGTTTCCAGGCAATACAAAAACAGCAGGTATCTTTTTTTTTCTTCTTTCGTACACTGTGGCAGATGGGGGGGGACGGGACGGGGGGGGGGGGGGCGGGAGATGGTAGAGTCGTTCCCCCCCCCCGCCAGTGTCGCTTTGCCGGGGGGGGCCAAAATCGAGCTGTGACGGTTGAGACTTTATTTATTTTTCACTGTACAGTATTTAAAAGAGAATAAAGAACCAAACTCGTACGCAACAGCTGCTGTGTCTTCCCCTCCCTGCCCCCCCCCCCCCGGAAACGTGGCGGGGGTGGGGGCGGGGGGTAGAAAATCACCACTGCCCCCCCCCCTGGACACACCCGCTTCCCCCCCACATCTTCAGTAAAGCCCCCGAAAAGAACGGGCGTCTGCTCCGTGCCCTTCATGCGCTGCGGGGGCAGATGGGAAAGCGGGCGGGGGGGGTGTCTGCTCACACCCTAATTTACCCCCCCCCCTGTCAAATATCCCCCCCCCCCCCCTTCAATTCAGCCTTGTTAGCTGGTTCCTCCTGACTGCGGGGGTGGGGGGGAGGCTGGCTGGTTCCTTCCTGGGGGGGCTAATGGACCCACCCATTGGTGGCCGGGGGGGGGCAGGCAGTGGAGGACGAGCTCAGCAACATCCCGGGAGGGGGCTAGTGTGTTTTGGGGCGGGGGGGGGGGGGGGGGGGCACTAGAGCCCAACACGCACGGGTGTAATTCCCAGGACTGGCCACAAGGGGGAGATGTTGCACTAGGCAGGGGCCTGTGGGGGGAGAGGGAATAATCATTGTGGGGGGAGGGCAGAGCCACTGGGAGGAGCTAGTCCTTAGAGGGGGTAAAACTGGGAGCCAGGACTCCTGGGTTCTCTCCTGGCTCTGGGAGGGGCGTGGGGGCTGGTGGGTTAGAGCAGGGGGGGGCTGGGAGGCAGGACTCCTGGGTTCTCCTGGCTCTGGGAGGGGTGGGGGCTGGTGGGTTAGAGCAGGGGGTGCTGGGAGCCAGGACTCCTGGGTTCTCTCCTGGCTGTGGGAGAGGGGGGTGGGGGTCAGGATACTGGTGTGGGGAGGAGCCAGGTGGGGGTGGGCGGGGCTAGCTGGCACTGTCTGGAGCCTGACCCCGCCCCCAGGTGGGCGTGGCCCTAGCCTGGCTACATCTGGCAGCCCCGGCACGGGCTGGCTCACACGGCTCACACGGGGCCGGGCATGGCCGAGGGGCAGGGGGTGCCGGCGGGGGGGGGTTCCCCCCCGGACAAGGTGAAGCGCCCCATGAACGCCTTCATGGTGTGGTCCAGCGGGCAGCGCCGGCGCCTGGCGCAGCTGCACCCCAAGATGCACAACTCGGAGATCTCCAAGCGCCTGGGGGCCGCCTGGCGCCGGCTGGGGGAGGCCGACAAACGCCCCTTCGTGGACGAGGCCAAGCGGCTGCGGGCCCGGCACCTGCGGGACTACCCCGACTACAAGTACCGGCCCCGGCGCAAGGGCCGGGCCCCCGCCCCGGAGCCCCCGCTGCCGCCGCCCCCCCGGCCGCCCGCCGCCCGGCCCTGGGGCTACGGCGAGCCCCTGGGCTACCAGCCGCCCCGCTACCCGCCGGGCTACGGGACCGCCGCCGGAGCGTACAGGTGGGTCTCGCCCGCGATCGGGCTCCCTGGGGATCCCTCTGGTGAATAGGGGGACCTACAACTGTACCCCTTTACTGAGGAAATGGGGGGTGTTAGTAAGGGGGGGTGGTTCCCCTAGCCAGGGATGCTTGAAATTAGAGGGATAACCCACCCCCGAGGTGGCTGCATGTTGGTGCCAGGTGAGGGGTCCCCGGGTAACCGGCTGCCCCGCCCCAGAGGTGGGCGCATCTCAGTGCCAGGGGAGGGGTCCCTGGGTACCCAGCCGCCCCGCCCCAGAGGTGGGCGCATCTCAGCGCCAGGCGAGGGGTCCCCGGGTTCCCAGCCGCCCTGCCCCAGAGGTGGGCGCATCTCAGCGCCGGGCGATGGGTCCCCGGGTAACTGGCTGCCCCGCCCCAGAGGTGGGCGCATTGGGGCTGGGCACAGGGGTGAACGTACCCCAGGTTCGTTGAGACCCAGCGGGCACGGCTCTCAGAATTTGCCTGTTAACTGTTAACGAGGTGAGTCAGGGCCAGCTGGTGAGTGATGCCCAGGGCATGATGGGGCACCGGCCCATTGGAATGTGAACCCAGGCGTCCTGGCTCCCAGCCTCCGCTGCTCTAACCCACCAGCCCCCACTCCTCTCCCAGAGCCGGGGAGAGAACCCAGGAGTCCTGGCTCCCAGCCCCCTCTGCTCTCCCCTCCCAGAGCCGGGGAGAGAACCCAGGAGTCCTGGCTCCCAGCCCCCCCTGCTCTAACCCACCAGCCCCCACTCCCCTCCCAGAGCCGGGGAGAGAACCCAGGAGTCCTGGCTCCCAGCCCCCCAGTGCTCTAACCCACCAGCCCCCACTCCCCTCCCAGAGCCGGGGCGAGAACCCAGGCGTCCGGGCTCCGCTGTCTGCCAGGATGTTGCCGCCCCGCCCAGGGCCCTAGGGGTTTGGGTCCCGGCCAGGGGTGGGGTGGGGCTGGGTGCCAGGCAGCACCTGCCCTGGGGCTGGCATTGGCCATGCCCTGAGCGCAGGGTCATGACCCGGGCAGGCCACGTCCAATCCAGGGCCTGGCTCCTCACTAAGGGGGGGGGGGGGGCCTGGGTGTGGGATCCACTGCCCAGTGGAGGGGAAACTGAGGCACGAGTCAGAGAACCCAGGAATGCTAGGTCCCAATCACTCCCTTCCCCCCCTCCCCCGAGGGGTTCCTGCTAAGGGCGAGGGAGAGACGGGCAGGCAGGGTTCCCTGGAGGGGGAGGGGGGCGCCAGGACACCTGGGTTCCAGCCCCGGCGGTGGGAGGGGAGGGCAGGCCGGGGCAGGCCCCGGGGGAGCCGCTCACACCCAGAACCGGCTTAACAAGCCAGCTGAGGAATGCGGCCCCAGCTCACCCAGCCCTGCGGGGGGGAACTCTTCCTGCAGCTGCGGGGCTGCCCCCCCCCCCCCCGCCCCACATCGCCCAGAGAACCCAGGCATCCTGGGAGCCAGGACTCCTGGGTTCTCTGCCCGGCTCTGGGAGGGGCGTGGGGGCTGGTGGGTTAGAGCAGGGCGGGCCAGGAGCCAGGACGCCTGGGTTCTCTCCCTCGCTGTGGGAGGAGAGTGGGGGCTGGTGGGTTAGAGCTGGGGGTGGGCTGGGCTCCAGGACGCCTGGGTTCTCTTTTCTGCCCCCCCCCCCGCCCCCCTCATTCTGAAGCGGTAATTAGCCGGCTCGTTAACCCCTCTCCTCTCTCCCCCTGCAGCGGCCTGTCCTACGGCCCCCCGACGCCCTACAAGCAAGACCCGGCCCCCCACCCGGGGGTGCTGCCGGCCGACTTCCGCGACATGATGGTCGCCTATGGGGTGCAGGCCTCCGACGTGGGGGAGGGCTTCCCCCCCCTGCCCTACGAGCCCCCCGGGCCGGCGCCACTGACCCCCCTCTAGCCCGTGGGGGGGGGACCTGGGCGGGCGGGGGACGGGGGGTAGCTTTTTATACAGAAAGAAGAAAACTGGAGGAGGAACCAAGTTTTTTGGGGAGGCTCCCTGCGACTCGAGCCCCGGTGTGGGGGCAGTGGCTGGGGGCCCCCCGCCCTCTATAGCACTGTATCTCCCCCCGCCCCCCCCATAGCACTGTATCTCCCCCCACCCCCACCCTCCTCTGTTCACTCTTTGCTGGTTTCTCCCACCCAATCAGTTCACGGGAGTTGGAAAGGGGGGGGCTGAAAGAGGGGGTGCATGTGGAGGGACAGCCTGGGGCAGTGGGTGGGGGGTTGTGCCCCCCAGTGGAGAAGGCAGGGGGGGGGTCTCTTAATGCTGTTCGTTAAGCTATTTTGTAATGAGAATAAACCTGGTTCCTTGTCGCGGGCCCCAACCCCAGAGCGTTACTGGTGGGGGGCAGGTGGGGGGGGGGGTGAAAACACATCAAACACCCCCCAGCCCCCCACAATGTGGCAGGGTTGGACCCCCCCCCCACCCCCCCCCCCCAAGCAGCAAGAAACACTGAGAGGAGGAAACAAAAATGCCCCTCATTCCCAACCCGCAGCCCCCGCTAGCCCGGCCCAGCTCTGCCAATGCCCCTCATTCCCGACCCGCAGCCCCCGCTAGCCCGGCCCTGCACCCCCCCAGCTCTGCCGATGCCCCTCACTCCCGACCCGCAGCCCCTGCTAGCCCTGCCCTTCCCCCCCCCCCCCCCCCCCCCAGCTCTGCCGGTGCCCCTCACTCGCGACCCGCAGCCCCCGCTAGCCCGGCCCTGCCCCCCCCCCCCAGCTCTGCCGATGCCCCTCACTCCCGACCCGCAGCCCCCTCCGCTCCCAGCTACTCAGAGAGGAGCTAAAGAGTTAACCCTGCATGTGCCAGGGAATGGGTGGGGCGGAGGTGGAAATGGATGGGGGGCCGTTGCCCTGGGAACGGTCTTCTGTCCTAGCTACAACACCGGTGCCTTCCCTGTCACCCCACCCAGTTGCCACGGTAACCAGGGCAGGGCCTGGCCCCAGCCTGTTCTGACACGAAGGGGTGAATCACCCAGGAAAACCTACTGTGGGGTGGAGGGGGGGCAGCAGGAGGGGGAGCCCACACCCCTCCCAGAGCTGGGGAGAGAACCCAGGAGTCCTGGCTCCCAGCCCCCCCAATCTAACCCACCAGCCCCCACTCCCCTCCCAGAGCCGGGGGGAGAACCCAGGAGTCCTGGCTCCCAGCCCCCCCTGCTCTAACCCACCAGTTCCCACTCCCCTCCCAGAGCTGGGGAGAGAACCCAGGAGTCCTGGCTCCCAGCCCCCCCTGCTCTAACCCACCAGCCCCCACTCCCCTCCCAGAGCCGGGGGGAGAACCCAGGAGTCCTGGCTCCCAGCCCCCCCTGCTCTAACCCACCAGCCCCCACTCCCCTCCCAGAGCCGGGGAGAGAACCCAGGAGTCCTGGCTCCCAGCCCCCCCTGCTCTAACCCACCAGTTCCCACTCCCCTCCCAGAGCCGGGGAGAGAACCCAGGAGTCCTGGCTCCCAGCCCCCCCTGCTCTAACCCACTGGGCCCTGCTCCCCTTCCTGCCCGGGTTGGCTTTGCCCTGCCCCCAGCAGGGGATACCCGCGCCGCGGGGGAGGGCAGGGAGGCAGAACAGCGGTGACTAATTGGCGGGATTAGCGCTGCGCTCGTTAGCTGCCCTGGGGGGGGAGGGAGCAAGAGGGGGGGTTGGGGGTTTCCACGCCTGCTCCTCCCTCCCCCCCTCGTCCCCCTTCAACCCTCCGCCCTTCCGCGCCCCGGCCCTGCAGCAGGGAGTTCCACAGATCCCCCCCCCCCCCATGGGCACAGCCAGGCACTCAGGGCAAATCAGCATTTAATCACCTCACTTGGGGAGGGGGGGAAGGTCACCCCGCCTCTCCCCTCCCGGAGCCAGGTTGGGGGGCAGACCAGGCGGAGGGAGAGCGCCCCTTCTCGATATGGCTCAGACGGCAGTGTGGGGGGGGGGGGCGGGGGCAGGCTGTCAGCCCCCGCTCCCCGCCGGGACCCCCGGGGGGGGGGGCGTGGTCAGAGTCGGGGGGCCCCCCCCCCGCATCTATTCCCACTTCTTCCTGGCCTCCCCGCCGGCCGGCGCGTCCCAGTAATACAGCAGCTGCCCCGCGATGAGGCCGTTGCAGACGGACGAGACTACGTAGGTCAGAGCCATCAGGGGGTCACCCGTCTCCTGGAGGGGGACAGATGGAGGGGGGGGGTCAGGGGTGGGAAACGGGGGCCCCTCTAGGCGGGGGACTGGCTCAGGGGGGCAAGCACGGGGCAGGGGCAGAAGCATGATGGGTACGTGCCCACAGGGATTGTGGGTGGGAAATCCCCCACCCCCCATGCGCTGTAAACCCCCCCCCCCCCCCGGCAAGCCCCTGCCCCCCCCCCCGGGGGGGGGGGCGGCGCTACCTGGACGGAGGTGAAGATCCGGGCCAGCGAGCCCCCGAAGAGCAGGAAGACGGTGACGGCCGACAGCTGCCCCGTGTGCCCGTTGCGGTAGTTGGTGGCCGCCTGTATTAACTGAGGGGGGTGGGGGGAGAGAGACGAGACCCCCCCCAAGATCAGCAGCTTGGACAATTTCCCCCCCCCCCCCCCCCCGCCCCGAGTAGCCCCTAGAGGAGACAGGCCCCTTACCCGGCTGACGACGATGGCCGGCACGTTGGTGGCTTGCAGCAGGGTCACCGCGGGCCGGGGGGCCAGGGGGGAGAGCAGCAGGCCGAGCAGAGCGAAATACAACGCCAGGAAGGAGATACCTGGGGGGGGCGGGACAGGGGAGAGGGTTAAATCCCCCCACACACGCAGAGATTCCCCCCCCCACCCCCCATGTGCCCCACTCACCCCGCGCCGTGCGCCCCCCGAAGTGCTGGGCCAGGAAGCCGATGGCGACGGTTTGCAGCGTGAGGAAGAGCGCCTCGCCCCACGCGCTGGGGGGGGAAACATGGGGTCAGGTCTGCCCCCCAAAACCCTGCCCCCCCCCGTGCGAGCCAGCCCCGTGCTCTCACCCACCAGCCCCCACACCCTACCCAGAGCCGAGGAGAGAACCCAGGAGTCCTGGCTCCCACCCACCCCTGCTCTGACCCACCAGCCCCCACTCCCCTCCTAGAGCCGAGGAGAGGACCCAGGAGTCCTGGCTCCCAGCCCCCCCTGCTCTGACCCACCAGCCCCCGCTCCCCTCCCAGAGCCGAGGAGAGGACCCAGGAGTCCTGGCTCCCAGCCCCCCTGCTCTAACCCACCAGCCCCCACTCCCCTCCCAGAGCCGGGGAGAACCCAGGAGTCCTGGCTCCCAGCGGGGCTCTCCTGTCCTGGTGCTGACCTGGCCTGACCCCGATTCGGGGGCGGTGGGGGTTCACGGGGCGGGGGCGCCCCCTGGTGGCGCGGGGGGGCCGGCACAGCTCACCTGAAGGGGAAGCCGTTGGCCACGCTGTAGACCATGGTGCCGGTGAGGGCCAGGAGCTCCAGCAGGATGGAGTGAAAACTCAGCCCCACGGCGCTGCGCGCCCCCAGGATCTTAAACACCTGGGGCAGCTTCACTGCGGGGAAATGGGCGCGTGTCAGGGTGGGGGGCAGCCCCCCAGCGGCACGGACGGGGGGGCCTCTCCTCGTCCCCCCAGAGGGGACAGGCCCCTGCCCCATTCCCTGCCCCCCTGAGCCAGCCAGTCCCCGCCCTGGGGCCGGGTGGGAGCCGGCGCCCCCTAGAGGGGACAGGCCCCTGCCCCATTCCCCGCCCCCCTGAGCCAGCCAGTCCCCGCCCTGGGGCCGGGTGGGAGCCGGCGCCCCCTAGAGGGGCCAGGCCCCTGCCCCATTCCCCACCCCCCTGAGCCAGTCCCCACCCTGGGGCCGGGTGGGAGCCGGCGCCCCCTAGAGGGGCCAGGCCCCTGCCCCATTCCCAGCCCCCTTGAGCCAGCCAGTCCCTGCCCCACTCCCCGCCCTGGCGGCTCCGTACCCATCAGCGACCCGGCAACGATGGCGATTCCCAGCGCTTTGCTGATCACGATCTTCAGGCAGGGCACTGGAGAAAAACAGAAAGCGGGGGGGGGGGTCAATACAAACGCAACACGTCCCGTCCTGTCCTGCCCGCCCCCCACCTGTGCTGGAGTTCATGGCCCCCCGCTAGCCCCCCAGCAATTACACATCCTCCCCAACTGGGTTCCCTGGCCCCCAACCCTAAGGCCTCTTTGGGTATCCTCAGCAGCCTGGCCCCACATGGCCACAATCCGTGCCCCCCCCCCCCCAACATCTGCTGCCCCCTGGATATCCCCAGTACCCCACTCCCTGTGACCGGCCCCCCATGCGGATCCTATCAGTCCCCGTCCCTCTATAACGGCCCCCGCCCCCCCCCACGGGCCGCTCTCCCCTGGGCTCCCCCCCCGCTCATGTCTTGTGTTTCTCTGAGCTCCCCCACGGCTCCCCCCAGGCCCCTGGTTCCCTGCGCGCTGGGCTCCCCCAGCTCCTCCCCAGCCCCCCCATGGACCCCCAGCCCTCTGCGCACCCCCTTCCCGCACGGCCTCGGCCCCCTGGGAGTGCCTGGCTCCCACCCCCTCAATTCCCCTCTTGGCCCCCAGGGGAGCTACTGTCCTGCCCCACTGACCCCCCAGGCTCCCCATTGCTCCCCCACTGCTCCCCCAGGCCCCCCACCGCTCCCCCAGCCCCCCCACCGCTCCCCCAGGCCCCCCACCGACCCCCACTGCTCCCCCAGCCCCCCAGCGACCCTCACCGCTCCCCCACCGACCCCCACTGTTCCCCCAGGCCCCCCACTGCTCCCCCAGCCCCCCCACCGCCCCCCACCGCTCCCCCAGCCCATCCACTGTTCCCCCAGCCCCCCCACCGACCCCCACTGCTCCCCCAGCCCCCCCACCGCTCCCCCAGGCCCCCCACCAACCCCCACTGCTCCCCCAGGCCCCCCACTGCTCCCCCAGCCCCCCCACCGACCCCCACCGCCCCCCACCGCTCCCCCAGCCCATCCACTGTTCCCCCAGCCCCCCCACCGACCCCCACTGCTCCCCCAGCCCCCCCACCGCTCCCCCAGGCCCCCCACCAACCCCCACTGCTCCCCCAGCCCCCCCAGCGACCCTCACCGCTCCCCCACCGACCCCCACCGCTCCCCCAGCCCATCCACCGACCCCCACTGCTCCCCCATTGCCCTAACAAATCCCCACTGCTTCCCCATTGCACCCCCCCACGAAGTGGGGAGATTTCTGAGGCCGGAATGTATCATCCCAGAGGAGTGGGCTGAAAGTTGGGGGTCACCAGGAACCCCCCCTCAGGGGACACTTCCGCCCCGCACCATCATGGCGGCGTCTCGCATCACGTCACACTTCCGCCCCGCATCGACATGGCGGCGGGTCACCTCACGCCGCACTTCCGCCCCGCACAGTCATGGTGCTGGCACACCTCAGTTCCGGCCCGCACCATCATGGCGGAGACACGCGGCACTTCCGCCCCGCACTGTCATGGCGGCGGCCGGCGGTACTTCCGCCCCGCACCATGGAGGGCCGGAGGGCTGCCGCTTTGCGTTGCCATGGCGACTGAGGGGGTGGCCGGGGGAGAAGGGGGCGCGCGCTCACCGTGCAGCAGGTTGAAGCGCAGGAACAGCTCGTCGTAGCAGCGCTCGGGAAGCAGGTGCGGGACCAGCAGCCCCTGCAGCGCCGCCGCCATTTTGGGAAATGGCCGCACGCCCACACCGGCTCGGCCGGCGCTTCCGCCTCCATGTCGCCAGGGTGCCTGCTGCGCAGGCGTAAACGCGGACCCACTCACTGCGCAGGCGCCACCCGTCCGCGGTTTGTGTGCGCGCGCGCGCCTTTCCTCAGCCGCATTCCGTGTACGCAGGCGCCTGTTCCCCGCCCGCTCTCTGCGGCGCATGCGCAGCGGGGCGGCGCTAGGGAAAGCGCGAGCGCAGCCCAGCGTGCGGAATGACTCTGACGCGAAGGGAGCCGCGCGCATGCGCTGTTCCTCTCAACCGTCCCCAGTCCCTCCTCGCGCATGCTTCCTTTCCCGTCAAACCGTCTCCCTTTCCTCCCTGCGCATGCGCCCTTTCCCCCACCCTCCCCACCTATCCCCCCGCGCATGCGCCCTTTCCCCCACCCTCCCCTACTATCCACCTGCGCATGCGCCCTTCCCCCCACCCTCCCCCTCCTCCCCTCCCCGCGCATGCGCCCTAGCGCCTTCCCCCTCCCTCTCCTCCCCCCCTCCCCCACTCCGCTCCACCGCCTTGACCAAACTTTGGCCAACCCAAGATGGCCGCCCCGGCCCCGCCATCTTGCCCGCTCCCCGCCCTGAGCCGGGGCAGCGTGGCCCTCTGCCTCCTCTACTACCTGCGGCTGCAGCGGGGCCGCCGCCTGCGGGAGGCCGCCCGGCGCCACCGGGCCGCCCGCCGCCGCCGGGCCCGGGCCCGCTGGGGCCGCCGCTTCGCCCTGCTCTGGCTGGCGGGGACCCCGGCGTCCGGGCCCGGCCCCCGCCCGGCCCCGCCCCTCCCGGCGCCGCCGCCGCCGGCCCCGGCCCCGGCCCGGGAGCGGCGGCTGTGGAGCAAGGCCCGCAGCTCGGCCTTCTGGGACACGGTGCGGGCCAAGGCCTTCGGCCCCGGCGAGTGGGCCGAGAACTTCCGCCTGGGCCCGGCCACCTTCGACTACCTCTGCGGCCGGCTGCGGGCGGCCATCCAGCGGCGGGACACCAACATGCGCCGGGCCATCCCGGCCGAGGTCCGCCTGGCCATGACCCTGTGGCGCCTGGGGGCCTGCACCGAGTACCGGGCCGTGGAGCAGCAGTTCGGCGTCTCCCGCTCCACCGTCTGCAAGATCCTGCGCGACGTCTGCGAGGCCGTGGTGGCCATCCTCACCCCGGCCTACGTGGCCGCCCCGGCGGCGGCCCGGGCCGCCGGCTTCCCCGCCCCGCCGGGGCTGGCCGGGGTGCTGGGGGCCCTGCACATCCCCATCCGGGCCCCCAACGAGAACGCCGCCGGCTACTTCAACCGCCGGGGCTGGCACTCGGTGGTGCTGCAGGCCGCCGTCGACGCCCGCGGCTGCTTCTGGGACGTCGACGTCGGCTGCCCCGGCAGGCAGACCGACGCCCAGGTGCTGCGGGCCTCCGAGCTCTACCGGCGCGCCCAGACCGGGGAGCTCTTCCCCGGGGCGGCCCGGGACGTGCCCGTCTACCTGCTGGGCGGCCCGTCCTACCCGCTCCTGCCCTGGCTGATGAGGCCGTACCGGGCCGGGCAGCTGACGCCGGCCCAGCGGCGTTTTAACGAGTACGCCGCCGCCGCCCGCACCGTGGTGGGGGTGGCCTTCGGGCGCCTGAGGGGTCGCTGGCGCTGCCTGCAGAAGCGCAACGACACGGACGTCTCCTTCCTGCCCACCCTGATCGCCGCCTGCTCCACGCTCCACAACGTCTGCGAGATGCACGGCGACGTCTTCCAGCCCCGCTGGATGGTGGAGGAAGAGGAGGAGGAGGAGGAAGAGCCCATCGAGGACGGGGAGGGAGAGGAGGGCGCCGCGGCTGACATCCGTGAGGCGCTGGCTCTGACCCTGCGGGACTGAGGGGTAGAACCCAGGAGTCCTGGCTCCCAGCCCCGTCCCTGGCCTAACCCACCAGACCCCCACTGCCCTCCCAGAGTCAGGGAAAGAACCCAGGAGTCCTGGCTCCCAGCCCCCCCCTGCTCTAACCCACCAGCCCCCACTCCCCTCCCAGAGCTGGGGAGAGAACCCAGGAGTCTTGGCTCCCAGCCCCCCTGGCTCTAACCCACCAGCCCCCACTCCCATTCCAGAGCTAGGAATAGAACCCAGGCGTCCGGCCTCCCAGCCCCCCTACTAAATCTGCTGAATGTCTCTTCCCTCCCCCCGGAATCCCCTCTCCTGGAGGTGGGGGTAGGGAGGCAGGTAGCCGGGCGGGTGTGGGGGTTGGGGCTGGGTGTCAGACCTGGGGCGGTGGCGGGGGCCTGGGAACTTGAAACCAGGCTGGGCAAGGGGCCGTTGAAGTGGGAGGGGGGAAATACGAGGGTGTACTGGGGGAACCGGACGCCTGGGTTCTCTGTAGCCGCAATAAACGAAAACGTTCAACCAAAAGGAGCCGTGCTGCCATTGTCCGCCAACACCTGACCTCTGTCACTGCCCCCCTCCTGCCCCATAGCTGCCCGGTCAGCCCCAGCCTGGCTAGCTCAGGTGTGCTGTCTGTCCCGCTGGGCGACCTTCCGGAGGGACAGACGAACAGCAAGGAGGACATGCAGGCAGGGGCTGTATCTAGCTGTGCAGACAGTCGACCCATCCAGAGGTGGCCGCATCTCGGCGCCGGGCGAGGGGTCCCTGGGTAACCAGCCACCCCGCCCCAGAGGTGGCCGCATCTCGGCACCGGGCGAGGGGTCCCTGTGTAACCAGCCGCCCCGCCCCAGAGGTGGCCGCATCTCGGCGCCGGGTGAGGGGTCCCCGTGTAACCAGCTGCCCCGTCCCAGAGGTGGTCGCATCTCCGTGCCGGGCGAGGGGTCCCCGGGTAACCAGCCGCCGCGTCCCAGAGGTGGCCGCATCTCAGCGCCGGGCGAGGGGTCCCCGTGTAACCAGCCGCCCCGCCCCAGAGGTGGTCGCATCTCCGTGCCGGGCGAGGGGTCCCCGGGTAACCAGCCGCCCCGCCCCAGAGGTGGCCGCATCTCAGCGCCGGGCGAGGGGTCCCTGTGTAACCAGCCGCCCCACCCCAGAGGTGGTCGCATCTCTGCGCTGGGCGAGGGGTCCCCGGGTAACCAGCCGCCCCGTCCCAGAGGTGGTCGCATCTCCGTGCCGGGCGAGGGGGTCCTTGTGTAACCAGCCGGCCCGCCCCAGAGGTGGGCGCATCTCCTTAACCCCAGTCGAGGTAATGCCCATTTATTATTGCACAGAATTGTTATGGGGGGGGCTGGGGGTTTTTAGGGGGGAGGGTGCACGAGCAGTAACTGAGACGTCCTCGTCTTTACCAACAATACCCCCCCCCGGCCCAAATTTATTTCATCAGTAAAATAAAATACACGGATGTCGAACCCCATTCCCCGCCCCCCTGAGCCAGCCAGTCCCTGCCCCGGAGCCGGGTGGGAGCCGGCGCCCCCTAGAGGGGACAGGCCCCTGCCCCACTCCCCACCCCCCTGAGCCAGCCAGTCCCCGCCCCGGAGCCGGGTGGGAGCCGGCGCCCCCTAGAGGGGACAGGCCCCTGCCCCATTCCCCGCCCCCCTGAGCGAGCCAGTCCCTGCCCCGGAGCCGGGTGGGAGCCGGCGCCCCCTAGCGGGGACAGGCCCCTGCCCCATTCCCCGCCCTCCCAGTGTCCCGGCCCCTCAGATGGTCTGGTAGCCGCCCCGGGCCCGGCGCCGGCCCACCAGGTAGGCGATGACGATGATGAGGATGAGGATGAGCAGAACCACCCCGATGATGATGGGCACCAGGGCGCTGCGCCGCTCCTCCGGGCAGAGCTCGGCTGCAAGAGAGGGGGGGCAGGGGTGAGACCGGGGGGGGCAATGCTGGGAGGTGGGGGGCAGAGGGAGAGAAGAGGGGTTTGGGGGGGAGCAGGGCTCGGAGAGGGGACACAGAGGGAGATAGGTTTCCGGGGGAGCAGAGGGGATTTGGGGTGTGGGGGGGAAGCAGGGGATGGGGGGCAGACGTGGGGCCGAGGGGGGGGCCGGTACCTTCCCCGAAGTGGCCCCCCGGCAGGGCGAAGGCCTGGATCTGCTCGTGGAGGGCGTCGAGGTGGACGTCGGGGGTCAGCGCCAGGCTGTGGTTCTGGCACCGGTACGAGTGGCCCAGCCGGGCCTCGAACTCCCGCAGGCTGGCGTTGTGGGCCTCGAACTGGGTCCCTGGGGGGCAGGCCGGGGGCGGGGGGAGAGACAGATCAGAGCCGGCCCCCCCGAATCACCCACCTGACCCACCCGGAGCCCCAAATCTGCCCTGAAAGTCAGCCTGACACCCCCAACTCCCCAAAGTCACCCCGACAGCCCCCAATGTCACCCCAAACCCTCAAAGTCACCCCGACCACCTCAAAGTCACCCTGAACCCCCCAAAGTCACCCCGACCGCCCCAACGTCACCCCAAACCCTGAAAGTCACCCAGACCCCCTGAAAGTCACCCCGAACCCCCCAAAGTCACCCCGACAGCCCCCAATGTCACCCCAAACCCTCAAAGTCACCCCAACCCCCTCAAAGTCACCCTGAACCCCCCAAAGTCACCCCGACCGCCCCAACGTCACCCCAAACCCTGAAAGTCACCCAGACCCCCTGAAAGTCACCCCGAACCCCCCAAAGTCACCCCGAACCCCCCAAAGTCACCCCGACAGCCCCCAATGTCACCCCAAACCCTCAAAGTCACCCCGACCCCCTCAAAGTCACCCCGAACCCCCCAAAGTCACCCTGACCGCCCCAACGTCACCCCAAACCCTGAAAGTCACCCAGACCCCCTGAAAGTCACCCCGAACCCCCCAAAGTCACCCCGACAGCCCCCAATGTCACCCCAAACCCTCAAAGTCACCCCGACCCCCTCAAAGTCACCCTGAACCCCCCAAAGTCACCCCGACAACCCCCAATGTCACCCCAAACCCTCAAAGTCACCCCGACCCCCTCAAAGTCACCCTGAACCCCCCAAAGTCACCCCGACAGCCCCCAATGTCACCCCAAACCCTCAAAGTCACCCCGACCCCCTCAAAGTCACCCTGAACCCCCCAAAGTCACCCCGACCGCCACAATCTCACCCCAAACCCTGAAAGTCACCTGGATCCCCTCAAAGTCACCCTGAACCCCCAAAAGTCACCGCAACCCCCTCAAAGTCACCCCACCTCCCCAAAGTCACCCCCCGAGACCCACAAACTGCCAAAGTCACCCTGACTGCCCCAACGTCACCCCAAGCCCGCAAAGTCACCCAGACCCCCTCAAAGTCACCCCCAATCCCCCGAAAGTCACCCCGACCCCCCAGTTACCCCCGAGTCCCCCAAACTGCCAAAGTCACCCCGTCCCCCTCAAAGACACCCCGACCCCAGTCACCCCCGAACCCCCCAAACTGCCAAAGTCACCCTGACTCCCTCACAGTCACCCCAAAGCCCCAGTCACCCCAAGCCCCCAATTACCCCTGACACCCCCAGTCACCCCTGAGCCCCCCAACCTGCCAAAGTCACCCCGACCCCCCAATCACCCCTGAGCCCTGCAAACTGCCAAAGTCACCCCATCGTGCCAAAGTCACCCTGACCCCTCAAAGTCACCCCAACCCCCATCACCCCAACCCCCCAAATTCACCCGACCCCCCAAAATTCACCCTGAATCCCTCAAAGTCACTCCGAACCCTCAGTCACTCCACACACCCCAAACCCCCAAAGTCACCCTGATCCCCCCAGTCTCCCCACACCCCCAATGTCATCCCAACCCCCTGAATCCCCAAAGTCACCCCCAACCCCCTCAAAGTCACCCCAACCCCCCCAAATCCCCAGTCACCCCAACCCCTCAAAGTCACGCTGACCCCATCCCCCCAAATCCACTCCGGATCCCCCCCAAACTCACCCTGATCCTCCCAAAACCTTCCCCCCAACTTCCTGACACACCCCTGAGCGTCCCCCCAAACATTCCCCCCCCAACTAAGCCTGGCCCCCCCGGTTCTCACTTGTCACCCCAGGGAAGTGGAGGCTCAGGTTGGCTCGGACCTCGTGCAGGTAGACGGTGTCGCGGGTTTTATTCTGGGGGGACACAAGGTGCCGGAGACGTTTGGACCCCCAACGTCTGCCCAGCACGGAGATGCAGCCACCTCTGGGGCGGAGCGCGGCTGCTGTTTATACGACCCCCGCCCCGCTCCCTGCCCCACAGCGCCCCCTAGGGCCAGCCCTGTCTGCCAGAGGAGAGCGCCCCCTGCTGGGCCCCCGCCCCGCTCCCTGCCCCACCCCCCTTCAGAGACCCCGCCCCGCTCCCTGCCCCACGGAGCCGCCCTGGGGCCAGCCGTGCCTGCCAGGGGAGAGCGCCCCCTGCCGGGGCCCCCACCCCACTCCCTGCCCCATGGCGCCCCCTGGGCCAACCCTGCCTACTGGGAGAGAGCGCCCCCTGCCGAGCTCCCCGCCCCGCTCCCTGCCCCACGGCGCCCCCTGGGCCAACCCTGCCTACTGGGGGAGAGCGCCCCCTGCTGAGCTCCCCGCCCCGCTGCCTGCCCCACAGCGCCGCCCTGAGGCCAGCCCTTCCTGGCAGGGGAGAGAGCCCCCTTCAGAGACCCCACCCCGCTCCCTGCCCCACGGAGCCGCCCTGGGGCCAGCTGTGCCTGCCAGGGGAGAGCGCCCCCTGCCGGGGCCCCCAACCCACTCCCTGCCCCACGGCGCCCCCTGGGCCAACCCTGCCTACTGGGGGAGAGCGCCCCCTGCCGAGCTCCCCGCCCCGCTGCCTGCCCCACAGCGCCCCCTGGGCCAACCCTGCCTACTGGGGGAGAGCGCCCCCTGCTGAGCTCCCCGCCCCGCTGCCTGCCCCACAGCGCCCCCTAGGGCCAGACCTGTCTACCAGGGGAGAGCACCCCCTGCCGGGGGCCCCCGCCCCACCCCCTGCCCCACTGCGCCCTCTGCGGACCCCCCCGCCGGTACCTTCAGGAAGGTGAAGTGCAGGGAGCCCTCGGTGAAGTTGAGCTCCAAGGTGGCCGAGTGGTCGGAGCAGTTTCCCGACACGTGGGTGTGGTTCGGCTGGATGGCGAAAGCCCCCCAGAGCTGGGACAGAGAGAGAGAAGTCGGGTGACCCGGTATCGCTGTCAGCCCCGAACGGCAAGAGTCCTCGGGAGAGAACCCAGGAGTCCTGGCTCCCAGCCCCACACCCCCGCTCTGCCCACTAGCCCCCACTCCCCTCCCAGAGCCGGGGAGAGAACCCAGGAGTCCTGGCTCCCAGCCCCCCATTCTGCTCTAACCACCAGCCCCCACTCCCCTCCCAGAGCCGGGGAGAGAACCCAGGAGTCCTGGCTCCCAGCCCCCCCTGCTCTGACCCACCAGCCCCACTCCCCTCCCAGAGCTGGGGAGAGAACCCAGGAGTCCTGGCTCCCAGCCCCCCATTCTGCTCTAACCACCAGCCCCCACTCCCCTCCCAGAGCCGGGGAGAGAACCCAGGAGTCCTGGCTCCCAGCCCCCCCTGCTCTGACCCACCAGCCCCCACTCCCCTCCCAGAGCTGGGGAGAGAACCCAGGAGTCCTGGCTCCCAGCCCCCCATTCTGCTCTAACCACCAGCCCCCACTCCCCTCCCAGAGCCGGCGAGAGAACCCAGGAGTCCTGGCTCCCAGCCCCCCCTGCTCTGACCCACCAGCCCCCACTCCCCCCCAGAGCCGGGGAGAGAACCCAGGAGTCCTGGCTCCCAGCCCCCCCTGCTCTGACCCACCAGCCCCACTCCCCTCCCAGAGCTGGGGAGAGAACCCAGGAGTCCTGGCTCCCAGCCCCCCCTGCTCTGACCCACCAGCCCCACTCCCCTCCCAGAGCTGGGGAGAGAACCCAGGAGTCCTGGCTCCCAGCCCCCGATTCTGCTCTAACCACCAGCCCCCACTCCCCTCCCAGAGCCGGCGAGAGAACCCAGGAGTCCTGGCTCCCAGCCCCCCCTGCTCTGACCCACCAGCCCCCACTCCCCCCCAGAGCCGGGGAGAGAACCCAGGAGTCCTGGCTCCCAGCCCCCCCTGCTCTGACCCACCAGCCCCACTCCCCTCCCAGAGCCGGGGAGAGTACCCAGGAGTCCTGGCTCCCAGCCCCCCATTCTGCTCTAACCACCAGCCCCCACTCCCCTCCCAGAGCCAGGGAGAGAACCCAGGAGTCCTGGCTCCCAGCCCCCCATTCTGCTCTAACCACCAGCCCCCACTCCCCTCCCAGAGCCGGCGAGAGAACCCAGGAGTCCTGGCTCCCAGCCCCCCCTGCTCTGACCCACCAGCCCCCACTCCCCCCCAGAGCCGGGGAGAGAACCCAGGAGTCCTGGCTCCCAGCCCCCCCTGCTCTGACCCACCAGCCCCACTCCCCTCCCAGAGCCGGGGAGAGAACCCAGGAGTCCTGGCTCCCAGCCCCCGATTCTGCTCTAACCACCAGCCCCCACTCCCCTCCCAGAGCCAGGGAGAGAACCCAGGAGTCCTGGCTCCCAGCCCCCCATTCTGCTCTAACCACCAGCCCCCACTCCCCTCCCAGAGCCGGCGAGAGAACCCAGGAGTCCTGGCTCCCAGCCCCCCCTGCTCTGACCCACCAGCCCCCACTCCCCCCCAGAGCCGGGGAGAGAACCCAGGAGTCCTGGCTCCCAGCCCCCCCTGCTCTGACCCACCAGCCCCACTCCCCTCCCAGAGCTGGGGAGAGTACCCAGGAGTCCTGGCTCCCAGCCCCCCATTCTGCTCTAACCACCAGCCCCCACTCCCCTCCCAGAGCCAGGGAGAGAACCCAGGAGTCCTGGCTCCCAGCCCCCCATTCTGCTCTAACCACTAGCCCCCCGCTCCTTACCTGCGCTTTGGAGGGGTTCTCGTACTGGACCCGGATCTGGAGGCCCGACTGCACCCGGAGGCAGACGTCCGACCCGTTCTGCACCGAGTAGTTCCCCACCGCCGCATCGGGGGGCCGCGGCGGGGCCGGCGTGGTGGGGTGGGGGGTGGTGTGGGGGGTGGTGTGGTTGGTGGGGTGTGTCGTGGTGTGATTAGCCGGGTGTGTCGTAGTGGGGGGCGTCGTGCGGTGGGTCGTGGTGGGGGGCGTCGTGCGGTGGGTCGTGGTGTGATTAGCCGGGTGTGTCGTAGTGGGGGGCGTCGTGCGGTGGGTCGTGGTGGGGGGCGTCGTGCGGTGGGTCGTGGTGTGATTAGCCGGGTGTGTCGTGGTGGGGGGCGTCGTACGGTGTGTCGTGGTGTGATTGGCCGGGTGTGTCGTGGTGGGGGGCGTCGTACGGTGCGTCGTGGTGTGATTGGCCGGGTGTGTCGTGGTGGGGGGCGTCGTACGGTGCGTCGTGGTGTGATTGGCCGGGTGTGTCGTGGTGGGGGGCGTCGTGCGGTGGGTCGTGGTGGTGGTGGTGGTGGTTTTGGTGAAAGACGGCACAAGGGTGGCCGATTTCTTATGGCGGGGGCAGCCGTCGCCGGCGCACGGGGCCTCGATCCCGGAGCCGGGCGTGGTTCGTTCCCAGGCCCCCTCGCCGGGCGGGGCGGAGATGCAGACTAGAGGGGTGAGGAAGGTGAGGGGGAGGAACAATTAGACCTCCCAGGGCACCAATACGCCTCTCTTGGCTAGCTACGTCCCAATAGCCATCATTAGGGACCAGAGTAAACGCACACTTTGCTAACTCAGCTGCCTGAGACAGGAAACATAGACGGCTAATTTCTCTCCTCCCGCAGCATCTCCCCACCACACCCATGTTGGGCGCACTCTTTTAACTCGCCTTCATTAGCGAACAATGGTAACGAAGACATTTTGCCACCATTAGGGTCCAGAATCAACGCCCCCTAAAAATCCAGATTCGGTTGCTCCAAAGGAGGTGCCCCCCCCCCAATTACATCTGGCCCTCAAAGCCTGCCCCCTAAGTGATCCTCTCTCAGCCGAGACCGGCTGCTACATGAAACATACCATCATTACTCTTAAGAGTTAACACCCCACTTGAGAATACAGGTCCCCGTGGGGGCGGAAAGGTGGGGGCAAACCCGCAACCCCACAAAATCCTTCCTGCCTTGCTGTCCAGCCACCCAACCCAGTACTGGTGGCTTGTTTCCAATTGCGCCTTCATTAGGTTTCAGAGTTAACGCGGTTTAAAATCCCAAATCCTGTTTGGCTTTTTAAAAACGGACTTTTAGGACAACTCCACCTATTGCGATTGTCTGAACATGTCGAAATACCCTTGTTTGCAGCCGTCCTGGTTCCGGGATATTGATGGGTGGGGTTATCTCTGTTAGCGGCTGATGGATTTAGAGGCGTTAGCCGTTTTGAAAGCAAGTAGCTTTTGTTTTGCCCATTCCTCCCCCAAAATTTCAGGGCCAAGGAACCTTGTCCCGGTTTTACGGAGGGCGAAACGGACGGGGAAGCAAAAAAATCCCATTTTTTTCCCACCCCAAACCAAACAACTTCAGGCTTCGGTGGCCAAATCTTGAAATCTTTCCGCTGTCGGAATTGCGTAACGTTAACCTTTGGTTTGATGCAAAAAAAAAATAAATACGTAAAAATGTCGTTTCGCCTGCGAAATCTTCGGAGGTTTTCTGCCCCCAACCCGAGTCGTTCAAACTGCACATTTTACTGTGCAAAATGGGGGGGCTGGGAGCCAGGACTCCTGGGTTCTGTCCCCGGCTCTGGGAGGGTTGTGGGGGCTGGTGGGTTAGAGCAGGCAGGGCTGGGAGCCCGGACTCCTGGGTTCTCTCCGCAGTTCTGGGGGCTGGTGGGTTCGAGCGGGGGGGGGGGGGGTGAGAGCCAGGACTCCTGGGTTCTCTCCCCAGCTCTGGGGGGGAGTGGGGACTGGTGGGTTAGAGCAGGGGGGACTGGGAGCCAGGACTCCTGGGTTCTCTCCCCAGCTCTGGGAGGGGAGTGGGGGCTGGTGGGTTAGAGCAGGGGGGGCTGGGAGCCAGGACTCCTGGGTTCTGTCCCTGGCTCTGGGAGGGGAGTGGGGGCTGGTGGGTTAGAGCAGGCAGGGCTGGGAGCCCGGACTCCTGGGTTCTCTCCGCAGTTCTGGGGGCTGGTGGGTTCGAGCAGGGGGGGCTGAGAGCCAGGACTCCTGGGTTCTCTCCCCAGCTCTGTGGGGGAGTGGGGACTGGTGGGTTAGAGCAGGGGGGGCTGGGAGCCAGGACTCCTGGGTTCTCTCCCCAGCTCTGGGAGGGGAGTGGGGGCTGGTGGGTTAGAGCAGGGGGGACTGGTAGCCAGGACTCCTGGGTTCTGTCCCCGGCTCTGGGAGGGGAGTGGGGGCTGGTGGGTTAGAGCAGGGGGGGCTGGAGCCAGGACTCCTGGGTTCTCTCCCCGGCTCTGGGAGGGGGGTGGGGTGCAGTGGGTTAGAGAGATGCCACCTACCTGCCAGGCAGAACACCAGGCCCAGGGTCCCCAGGGTGCCCATGCTGAAGACGCCGCCGGATTGTCCGTCCGTCCCCGGGTGTGGCCCTCGCGTCGCGGCTCCCTCCCGTCCCGTCCTGCGCTGGGCTGATAAACTGAAGGAAACGAAACCAGTTCCCCTTCCAAGGTCGCTCCCCAGCCTCCCGCCCCCAACACCACGCACGGAAACGGGCCTAGCGCCCAGATAACGAGACCTCGGGGCTGGGATGCGCCCACCTCTGGGGCGGGGCGGCTGGTGACCCAGAGACCCCTCGCCCGGCGCGGAGACGCGGCCACCTCTGGGGCGGGGCGGCTGGTGACCCGGGGACCCCTCGCCCGACGCTGGGATGCGCCCACCTCTGGGGCGGGGCGGCTGGTGACCCGGGGACCCCTCGCCCGGCACTGGGATGCGCCCACCTCTGGGGCGGGGCGGCTGGTGACCCGGGGACCCCTCGCCCGGCACTGGGATGCGCCCACCTCTGGGGCGGGGCGGCTAGTGACCCGGGGACCCCTCGCCCGACGCTGGGATGCGCCCACCTCTGGGGCGGGGCGGCTGGTGACCCGGGGACCCCTCGCCCGGCACTGGGATGCGCCCACCTCTGGGGCGGGGCGGCTGGTGACCCGGGGACCCCTCGCCCGACGCTGGGATGCGCCCACCTCTGGGGCGGGGCGGCTGGTGACCCGGGGACCCCTCGCCCGACGCTGGGATGCGCCCACCTCTGGGGCGGGGCGGCTGGTGACCCGGGGACCCCTCGCCCGACGCTGGGATGCGCCCACCTCTGGGGCGGGGCGGCTGGTGACCCGGGGACCCCTCGCCCGGCGCTGGGATGCGCCCACCTCTGGGGCCCCACAGGCTGTGGGGCTGGGCTTGACGGGCCCCGTGGGCTGGGCCGGGGGAGTCGGGCTCGTGGTTCTGACAGCCGTAGCTGCCTTGGCCCGCAGGCCGGGGGTGATGATTCAGGGGTTTCAGTTCCCCATTGAGGATCCGCGGACACAGCTGAGTCAGCCCCCAGGAAAGGCCTGTGACCTTCACGTGGTGGACCTGGAGCTGGGGGGCTGGGAGCCCGGACTCCTGGGTTCTCTCCGCAGTTCTGGGGGCTGGTGGGTTAGAGCAGGGCGGGGGCTGGGAGCCCGGACTCCTGGGTTCTCTCCGCAGTTCTGGGGGCTGGTGGGTTAGAGCGGGGGGGGGGGTTGGGAGCCCGGACTCCTGGGTTCTCTCCGCAGTTCTGGGGGCTGGTGGGTTAGAGCAGGGGGGGGCTGGGAGCCCGGACTCCTGGGTTCTCTCCGCAGTTCTGGGGGCTGGTGGGTTAGAGCAGGGGGGGGCTGGGAGCCCGGACTCCTGGGTTCTCTCCGCAGTTCTGGGGGCTGGTGGGTTAGAGCAGCGGGGGGCTGGGAGCCCGGACTCCTGGGTTCTCTCTGCAGTTCTGGGGGCTGGTGGGTTAGAGCAGCGGGGGCTGGGAGCCCGGACTCCTGGGTTCTCTCCCCTGCTTTATAGCTGCAGGTTCTCTTGACCTTTGAGACGAGCAGGCGGCTGGGGCGTTGCCGGGGTCCAGGTGCGGCTCTGCCCCAGGTGCAGGCAACAATGTCCCCCCCCCCGCCCATGTTGGTGAGTCCCGACTGCCCCACAACTGGGCCAGACCCGCTCTGCCTTGGAAACTAGCGTGAGCGCCGCACCGCGGCCCTGTGAGTTGACACTGGGAGCCAGGACTCCTGGGTTCTCTCCCCAGCTCTGGGAGGGGAGTGGGGGCTGGTGGGGGAGAGCAGGGGGGCTGGGAGCCAGGACTCCTGGGTTCTCTTCCCGGCTCTGGGAGGGGAGTGGGGGCTGGTGGGGGAGAGCAGGGGGGGCTGGGAGCCAGGACTCCTGGGTTCTCTCCCCGGCTCTGGGAGGGGAATGAGGACTAGGGGTAACAGCCGTGTAGGGTTGGGCTTGGAGGGAGCCCAAGTGGTTTTTGATGCAAAGCGAGATGGTGGGGAAATGAGCCCACCCCAGAGGTGGCTGCAAACACCCCCGCCCCCAATGATTCACTTCTGCCCTGGGGTCCCAGCCCACTCTGCTTCTGTCTCCCACGGGGGGTGCTGTGGAGGGGAGCAAGTTGTGCCCTACCACAACCAGGGTGCAGGCCCCACTCACACTCCCCTTTGGCCCTGGGGCTTTCTCAGCCCCTACGTCTCCATTGCCCAACACGAGAGATCTGCGGAACTCCCTGCTGCTGCGGGGAGAGAACTGCACGAGGACACCGCGCGGAGCAGCGTCAGTGTGGTAGCCGGGGTCGGCTGGGTCAGCAAAAACAACGCCGCGGCCCGGTGGCACCTTAGAGCCCCATTTCTTTGCGTGTCAGCTTGTGTGGGCTGGAACCCACTTCATCAGATGCAGGGAGTGGAAGAGACAGGAGTAAGAGAGAGATACAGAGGAGATGTAAAGATGGGAGTTGCCTTAGCAACTCTAACGAGACAATTCAATTAAAGGGGGCCATTAGCAGCAGGCGGAAACGTCACTTTTGTAGGGTGTCGTCGAGTGACCCCTTTCCAAGAGTTGACAAGAAGGTAGCTGTGAGTAACAGTAGGGGGAAAAAATGAGCCGGGGAGGGGGGGAAATTAGTGTTTAGTTCGTCTAACGACCCAGCCCCTCCCCGGCTTTCTTCAGGCCTAATTTGAGGGGGGCCCGTTTGCCACTTCATCCCAGTTCTGCCGTTTCTCGCGGGGAGTCGGTTTTTGGTTGAAGAACGGCCGGGGAGGTGGACGTCGTCTCCGCCTGGTTTTCGAATGGCGAAATTCTTGACGGCTGGTTTGCGGCCGTTTGTTCTTCCGCGTGGAGACCAGGCGGCTTGGCCAATGTACCCGGGCGAGGGGCGAACCAGCCCCCGATGGCGTGGCTGATGGGTCCGATGATGGTGCCCCTTGGATAGATACGCGGACAGGGCTGGCACCGGGGTTTGTTGCAAGGCTACGGTCCTGGGTTAGCGTGTGTGGGGTGTAGTTGCCGGTGAGGTGCTTGCTCCCCGAAGGACAGGAACAAATCTACAGCCACCCCTAGAGTAACCCTGGTTGGGTTTCCACCTTCTACCCAAGATCCACAAACCTGGAGATCCTGGACGCCCCGTCATCTCGGGCATCGGCACCCTGCCAGGAGGATCGCCCGGCTATAGGGACTCTCTCCTCACGCCCTACGCTCCCCGCTATCTTCGAAACCGCCCCCCGACTTCCCAAGGAAGCCACCCTCCCTGGGTGATCTTCCAGAAATCACCATCCGTGGTAGCCACCACGGATGGTCCCGCACAACGATGGACCGCAAGCCGCCAGGAACCGAATCCCCGCCCACGTCCCGGCAACGATGCGACTTTGTCCTCCTCCGCCACCGTTGCAGATTTGGGGACCATGTAGACCTTCAAGCCAGCGGGACGGCTAGGGGATACCCGCAGGACCCCACAGTAGGCCAACATTTTTATGGCGGACGTAGAACAACAGTGGTCCCCTAACGCCCCTACTCTACTCGCGCTACGTTGAGGACATCTTCATCGGGACCCACGGGAAGGAGGCCCTTGGGGAATTCCACCAGGATTTCAACCATTTTTCCACCCCACCATCGGACCAATCCACACAAGCGATGCACTTCCTTGACACTACAGTGCTACTGAGCGACGGTCACATAACCACCACCCTACACTGGAAACCGACTGACTGCTCTACTTACCTACGTGCCTCCAGCTTCCACCCAGGACACACCACACGATCCGTTGTCTACAGCCGAGCTCCAAGATACAACCGCATTCGCTCAGCCAGAGACAAACACCTACAGGATGGCTGTCAAGCGTTCTTCAAACGACAACACCCACCCGGGGACGTGAAGAAACAGCCTGACGGAGCCAGAAGGGCCCCCAGATGTCACCTACTCCAGGACAGGCCCGACAAAGGAAGTAACAGGTCACTAGCCGTCACCTACAGCCCCCAACTCAAACCTCTCCAGCGCATCATCCAACATCTACAACCTATCCTGAAACATGACCCCTCATTCGCAGATCTTGGGGGACCTCGCTTACAGACAGCCCCCCAACCTGAAGCAAACAGGCACCAGCAACCGCACACCAAAAACACCCACCCAGCAACCGATCCTTGCCACAAAGCCCGAAGCCAACCCTGGTTGCGTATCTACTCAAGGGACACCATCGTAGGACCTAACCCATCCGCCACGCCGTCGGGGGCTCGTTCGCCGGCACGTCTGCCGCTGCGATCTATGCCCCCATGGGCCCGCAATGCCCCTCCGCCGGGTACGCTGGCCCCACCGTACCGTCTCCACGCAAAAGAAACGGACACAAATCGGACGCCAACAAAAAGTCAACAAAAAAAAAGCAGTTGGAGACGGCGTCAATCTCCCCGGACACTCCACGACAGACCTACAAGTGGCCATTCCTCAACCGAAAACTAACGAGAAACGGCAGAACTGGGCTTAATTGGCAAACCGGCCACCGGCCCATATGGCCTGAAGAAAGCCGGGGAGGGGCGGGGTCTGTAGGCCAACTAAAAATTAATCCCCCCCCCCCCCCCCGGCTCATTTTCCCCCCCGTTACTCGCACCTTCTTGCCGACTCTTAGCCAGGGGCCACCCTACAAAAATGACTTTTCTCCTGCTGCTAATGGCCCACCTTAATTGATCAGCCTCGTTAAGCGTTCGTAAGGCAACCCCCGCTCTTCTCCCGACTTATTTTCCACTCCACGCATCAGACGAAGTGGGTTTTAGCCTACGAACGCCGACGCCCAAATACATGTGCTCGTCTCCAAGGCGCCACAAAGCCTTATTTTTTCTGGGAGAGGGTGAGCGGGGGGCCACGGGCTAGTAGCCACGCTGAGGAGCTGGGGCTAGGGGCCGGTGGCCCTGCTAGGGCCTCCGTTGTAGCGACGGGGGAGTGGAGGCAAATCGAAGGGCAGGATTGAGAGCCCGGACGCCTGGGTTCTAGCTAATCGGAGTGGATTCGGGGTCAATGCTTTGGAGGCCAGTCCTGTGAGCTTCTGGTCACCGACTGGGGCTCTTACCCGTGGCTCAGGAGGAGGTAAAGCATTGCCACAGCCTAGTACGCCAGGAAGCCCCGGCCGTTCACACCGCAGGACTCCACGCCACAGGATTCCAGCTGCGGGACAACTCCTGGAGGCGCTCTTGCAGAACAGGGTAGCAGAGAAGGGGACCTGCTATATGTGGGACCCTGTCTGTCCTCCCATGCAGTTTGGGGGTATAGATGGCTCCTCCTACTTGGGCTAATTGAAGGGGTCACAAAACACCAGGACCCTGTCACCCCCCCCTTTTTTTTTTTAAGCCTTGAAGGACAGCTGCCCCCCATGAGTCAAAGGAGTGCAAACTCTGAGCCCCATTGCCTCTCATTAGTCCAGCTGCAGGGCAAATAGCTGGGATCCCACTGCTGACACCAAACACCTATAATCACCCCATGCTTTTCCGCAGCACTTTTAGTGAGTGGATGGCAAAGCCCTCCTGCAGAAGGTGGCATCAGCTCAATGTCTCAGTGGGGAAATCAAGGCAAGGAGGGAGGAAAGCCACATGGCAGGGGTCACTCAGTGAGGCCAGTGGGGTGGGCGGGGGGGGGGGGGGGGGGGGGGAAGACAAGCAGGCAGCCCAGTGCAAACTAGCCCACATTGGCTCTTAAGGGACTGCTGTGGTAAGGAATTTCCCCTCCAAATGCATCTGGATTAGCCATGCAGGACTCTGGATCCCACCGCTGACACCAACACCTTTGGGAAGAGGATTATCCATGCAAAGGACTCCAGGAACTGAGTACACCCCCTCCTCCAGCCAACTGGAATTGGGCGAGGGT
This sequence comes from Macrochelys suwanniensis, assembly GCA_033296515.1. Taxonomy (NCBI): domain Eukaryota; kingdom Metazoa; phylum Chordata; order Testudines; family Chelydridae; genus Macrochelys; species Macrochelys suwanniensis. The sequence goes on along the minus strand of CM065798.1, from coordinate 15,029,195 downwards.
CTGGCCAAACTGCCTTGAGCCCCCCCGGGGGGGAGGGGCCACCCCCCCTTTACAAACACAACCCAAAGCAGCTGCCATTTTGCAAGAAGATTTTTATTTGGTACGTTCGTTTCCTTTCAATAAATACTATACAGAAAAGAAAGTAAAAAGGTCGCACACAATTTTGTTGGATGGGGGAAAAAAAATTGAGTGCGGGGGGGAGGGGGACAAATTTCCAGCTTAATGTTGCTTTTCTGGGGGGCAACTGATTTGGGGGGCTCCCTCCCCCGACAGCTACCAACCCTGAGGTAGGTCCAACTTGCAAGCAGTTCAATTTAGCACCAGGATCAGGGTAGTGTAGCTCGGGGGGGGGGCTCGTTAAGAGATGGCCAAATCTTGGGGGGCCAGGACAGCAGGACTCCTGGGTTCTACGCTGGAGCGGGGATAGAACCCGGAAAATCCCAGAGAATATGTGTGTGGGGTGGGGGGTTATTAGTGGATACAGGGGGCAGAAGCAGGAGCCAGGGTCCCACCTACCCCCCCATTAAAGGAGGGGACACCTGGGTTTGCACCCCAGCTCTAAGGACGCCTGGTTCTCTACAGCTGGTGAACCCAGGAGTCCGGCCATACGCTATTCTAGGAACATAAAGGAAACGAGGGGGAGGGGGGGGGACCGCAAGCCAGGACACCCCCAGCTCCAGTTAAAGGAGGATCCGGAGCTGGGGGGCCCCCCGAGTTTTGGCCTCCGGGCGCAAGCAAGGGGGGGGGGGACAGCGAGAAGTGGACAGAGACAAGAGAAATGCCACGAAACACTAAATCCCGGTTTTTTTTCACCTCCAAAAAGTGACATTTATTCAAAAGCCAAAAAAAACCCCAAAAATGAGGAAAATAATTAACAAAAAAAAACGAAGAGGGCGGAGCCGGCGCGTGACAGTGGCTCGCAGTGAGGGGGGTGCCCGGGGGGGACCCCCACCGGGGGGGTGCTCAGATGAGGTCGGCCACGTTCAAGGGCATCTCCTCGATGGAGGTGTTGTAAAAGGTCTCTATGTCCCGCAGGGTGCGCTTGTCCTCTTCCGTCACCATGTTGATGGCCACCCCCTTCCGGCCAAAGCGCCCCCCCTCGGCCGATCCTGGGGGGCGGGGAGGGGAGAGGGGGTGAGCGCAGGACGCCTGGGTTCTCTCCCTGGCTTGCTTGGGGCCTAGCGGGTAGGAGGAGCCAGGACTCCTGGGTTCTCTCTCTGGCTCTGGGAGGGGAGGAGTGGGGGCTGGGGGTTGGAGCCAGGGGGAGCCAAGTCTCCTGGGTTCTCCTCCAGGCTTGCTTTGGGCCTAGTGGGTGGGAGGAACCTGGGAGCCAGGACTCCTGGGTTCTCTCCCCGGCTCTGGGAGGGGCGTGGGGGCTGGTGGTTAGAGCAGGGGGGGACTGGGAGCCAGCACGCCTGGGTTCTGTCCCCGGCTCTGGGAGGGGAGTGGGGGCTGGTGGGTTAGAGCAGAGGGGGCTGGGGAGCCCGGACTCCTGGGTTCTCTCTCCAGGTCTGGGAGAGGAGCAGGGGGGGGCTGGGAGCCAGGACTCCTGGGTTCTCTGCCTGGCTCTGGGAGGGGAGTGGGGGGCCCCCCACCCGTTACCTGTGGATGTAGTTCTCCCGGTTGGTGGGCAGGTCGTAGTTGATGACCAGCGACACCTGCTGCACATCAATCCCGCGGGCCTGGGGGGGAAGGAAAAGAGACAACCAGCGTTCAGAACCTGGCCCCCCCGCGTGTGGGGCAGCACCAATGCCTGGGCTGGGGGGGGGGGGGGGCACCTGCCACAGGGAGCAGCCCCCCCTTTGTGTGCCAAGGAGCTACAGTCCACACCCAGCATGGGGGGCGGCCCAGGACCCCTGTGTTCACCAACATCCAAGATGGCCACCGTCATGTGACGGCAGCCATTTTAGAGGGGCCAGATCTTGCCAACGCCCCCCACCCCAACTCATCTCCCCCCAGTGCCCCGACCTGAGCCCCCCACAGAGCAGACCCAACCCCACCAAACCCCTGCCCTTAAAACCCCTCACAGCTGCTGCCCCCAGGTTAACTCACCCCATTCACCTGCCCCCCCCCCCCCGCCACATGCAGATTGCCCCCCCCAAGTCTCCTCACCAGCAGATCAGTGGTGATGAGAACTCGGCTGGATCCGGAGCGAAACTCCCGCATGATCACGTCACGCTCCTTTTGGTCCATGTCTCCATGCTGGGGGGGGCGGGGAAGAAAGGGGGGGGGTTAGCAGCTAATCCAGTCCTACCCATGCATAGGGGGGTGTCTCACTGCACCCCCAGATCTCTGGGGCAACCCCCCCCCATGGAGAATCCTGCACCTTCCAGCAGCCACTGATGGGGGAAATGGAGAGAACTCTGGGAGCCCCCCCCAAAACAGCTGTGCCCCCCATTTCAGGGACCGGGACCGATGGGTACCAGGGTGGCCATGGTTCAGGGGGGCTGATCACTCTTGCATGGGGTACACTATGGAGGGGCCATGGGGGGACCCCACCATAAATCCAGATCCATGCAGGCAGGGGTGGGAACCCAGCCCCCCCGCTCTAACCCACCAGCCCCCACCCTCCACTCCCCTCCCAGAGCCGGGGAGAGAACCCAGGCGTCCTGGCTCCTCCCCGCCCCCCGCGGGCCGTACCATGGCGGAGACGGTGAAGTCCCGGGCATGCATCTTCTCGGTGAGCCAGTCCACCTTCCGGCGAGTGTTGATGAAGATCACGGCTTGGGTGATGGTCAGGGTCTCGTAGAGATCGCACAGCGTGTCCAGCTTCCACTCCTGGGGGGGGGCGGGGGACGACAGTGGGGTGAGGGTGACAGGCTTCACCCCCCCCCCCCCCCACTCATGTGGGCAACCCCCCCATGGTTCAGGGGGGCTGATCGCTCTTGCATGGGTTACACTACGGAGATGCCACGGAGGAACTCCTCCATTAATCCAGGGCCACGCGGCTGGGGTGGGAATAGAACCCAGGTGTCCTGGCTCCCAGATCTCCCCCCATGGGAGAGCCCCCACCCCGGGCGTACCTCTCGCTCGACGTTGATGTAGAACTGCCGGATGCCCTCCAGGGTCAGCTCCTCCTTCTTCACCAGGATGCGGATCGGGTCCCGCATGAACTTCTTAGTGACCTCCAGCACGTCCATGGGCATCGTAGCTGACAGGAGCACCACCTGGGGGGGAGGGGGGGCGCAGTGAGAGGTGCTGCTGCCCGCTTGAGCCACCCAGAGATCCCCTCTGCTCCCACACAGCCCTAGCACCTGCCCCTGGGTTCTAGACCCCTCTACTGGTGGTGTGTTTCTAGCTCATTAGCTAGCACCTACCTGCCCCCTGGGTTCTAGACCCCTCTACTGGTGGTTCTAGCGCCCCATTAACTAGCACCTGCCCCTTGGGTTCTAGACCCCTCTACTGGTGGTTCTAGCGCCCCATTAACTAGCACCTGCCCCTTGGGTTCTAGACCCCCTCTGCTGGTGGTTCTAGCACCCCAGTAGCTAGACCTGCAGTTCTAGACCCCTCTACTGGTGGCTCTAGCTCCTCATTTACTAGCACTTGCCCCGAGTTCTAGACCCCTCTACTAGTCTTTCTAACTCATTAACTAGCACCCACCCCCCTGGGTTCTAGACCCCTCCCTCTACTGGTGGGTCTAGATCCCCATTAGCTAGCTCCTGCCCCCTGGGTCCTAGATCCCCCCCACTGGTGGCTCCAGCTCCACACTGACTAGCGCCTGCCCCCTTGGGTTCTAGCTCCCTCCACTGGATGTTCTAGCTCCCCATTAACTAACTCCTGCCCGTTGAGTTCTAAACCCCCTCTACTGGCAGCTGCAGCACCCCAGACTGGCCCTTGGATTTTACATCCCTGCCCTACTGCCCCCCACATGACTGACTTGCCCTTTGGGTTCTAGATCCACCCCCATTATTGGGAATTCCTAGCCCTGACTCTGGGTTCCACCCAGTCATTCCACTCCTCTTTGGGTTCTAGACCCATCACGGCAAATCCAGCTCCTTACGATTTAGTCCTTCCCCTGGGTTCTAGATTCCCGTTCACTACTAGTCCAACCACTTCATTGGGTCTTGCCACACCCAGACTTCCTAATAACCTAGGCCCACACACCAACGCCCCCGCACCCAGTTCTGGGCTCCCCATCCTCCTCCCTCAATTATGGGCATCTCCTCCAACAACCAAGCCTGGATGAAAGAACCCCCAGTTCTGGAGCGAGTTCCTCCCAGACTGTTCTTGGTCCGCCAGGGGCCCTCGAATCCGGACCGCCGCCCCGAACCTGGGTTCCAACCCACCTGGGTGTTCCCGCTCAGCTTCTGGAATATGTCGTAAATCTGATCCTTGAAGCCCCGGCTCAGCATCTCGTCGGCCTCGTCCAGCACGAACATCTTAATGAACTTGGGAGCTGCGGGGAGAGGAGACCGTTAGCCTGACCGGGGAGGGGGGGGTGGGGGGGAAGAAGCGTCGGCCCCCCAGGGACCCAGACGGAGTCTGTTCTCAGTCGGAGAGCTCTGATCACTCCCAGAAGCCCCTGTGCCGGGCCCGGAGGGCAGAACGCCTAGCAGGGGGCACTAGGGGGCGCTGGGATCAGCTGACACGCATGGGGAATCATCACTGAACAGATACAGGGCAGGTTCACCCCTACCCGCCCCGGGGGGCACCCGGAGATTGTCCCCCCCCACAAAAAGCAATGAAACTTACACAGGTATCTCCTGTTCAACATGTCAAAGACACGGCCCGGGGTCCCCACAATGATATGGGGCGCTTCCATCTGCAGCTTCTGCACCTCGGCCCGGACGTTGGTGCCCCCAATGCAGGCGTGGCAGGAGGCCCCCATGTAGTCCCCGAGGGCCATCACGACCTTCTGGATCTGCAGCGGGGAAGGGAGGGTGAGCGGCCGGAGAGCCAGGCTTGGCCCCAGAGGTGGCCGCATCCCGGCACCGGGATCCCCGTGTAACCCGCCACCCCGCCCTAGAGGTGGCCGCATCTCCGCGCTTGGTACCGAGAGGCCCCGATCGCCGTGTGCCCCCAGCATGAACCAGCGACAGCCACCGCCCGGGACAGCGCTGGGATGAATGGGGGGCTCGTCGCTCTCCCCTTGCTAGATTCGAGAGCCGCGCCACCGATCAGACGCCTCTTTGCCCAGGTAGCAAGGGAGGAAGTGGGGGCTGATTCCTACCATTTTTTTTCCAAATTGGAGAAAAAAGAGTGGGGAGGCTGGGAGCCGGTGGGTTAGAGCAGGGGGGGCTGGGAGCCAGGACTCCTGGGTTCTGTCACCTGGAGTCACTCACCTGCTGGGCCAACTCTCTGGTTTGGGGCCAGCACCAAGGCCTGGGTCGCCTTGAGGTCCAGCTCGATCTGCTGGAGGATAGAAATGGCGAAGGTGGCCGTCTTCCCAGTACCAGACTGAGCTTGTGCAATGACATCGTAACCTAGGGGGGACATGAGAAGTCACCGATCAGCGCCCCGCTCCAGAGGTGGCCGCATCTTGGTGCCAAGCAAGGAATCCCCGTGTAACCCCCCGCCCCAGAGGTGGGCGCATCTCAGCACCAGCCGAGGGGGCAGGGGGTGTGTGTGTGTGTGTCCCCCGGATCGCCATGTGCCCCCAGCATGAACCAGCGACAGCCACCGCCCGGGACAGCGCTGGGATGAATGGGGGCTCGTCGCTCTCCCCCCTGCTAGATTCAAGAGCTGCGCCACCGATCGGACGCCTCTTTGCCCAATAGCAGGGGGGGGAGTGGGAAGATCAGCTGCCCCCGGCCCCCCCCCAGGATCTATGCCCGCCCCCGGGGCCGACTCACCCTTGATACAAGGAAGAATGGCTCTCTGCTGGATGGCGGAGGGCTTCTCAAATCCGTAGGCGTAGATCCCCCGCAGCAGGGACTCCGACAGGTTCATGTCGTCAAAACTGTCAACGATCTCATTCCAGTTGCTCTGAAGGGGGGGGGGGGGGGGATAAGGGTTAACACCCCCCCCCATAAAGCCCCTCGAGACCCCCCCCCCCCCCCAAACAAAGCTCTTCTCTCAAACGGCTGCTCTCTTAATCCACTGTCCCCAAAACGAACCCCCTCTGGGTCCCCCCCCACATCTCTAGTGACACCCCATTCGGCAGCGCTCTGCTCCCTGCAACCCCCCCCCCCCCCCCCCGGCAGATGCCCTATTCTGCCCCCCACCCCCCTCCCTGCACCTCAGAGCCCCCCCCCCACAGCTGCCCTATCCCTTCCCCCACAATGAGCCCATCCATTCCCCCCGCACCTCAAAGCTGCCCCCCCCCCCCGCACCGGCACAACTCATCCTCCTGCCCCACAGACACCCCCCCCCCCCGCCCCCGCCCCAGCTCACCTCAATGATGCCATCGGGGTCCATTCCCTCGGGGCCATTGTCTCTAGATCTGGAAGGAAAAGGAGACCAGGAGTAAGGTGGGGGAGAGTTAGACGAGGTTACCGAGGCTGCCCCCCCCCCCCCACTATTCACCCTACCCACCCCCACCCCCCTATGCAATCAGGAACCCCTGCACCCATCCCCCCCCCCCCCCCACCCCCCTTCTCCGGGGAGGGGAGCTCTGGCCTCCTCGCTAGGCCCCTCCCCAAAACACGTCCCCCCCCACAGCCTCTGCCTGAAGGGCCAGGGGATCCCCCCCCCCCAGCCTGGGGTCAACCCCAACCCCCCCCCCCTCCCCCGGGGTCCCACCACCCCCAGCCTGTCCCCGTCGTCCCATGGATCTGATCCCCCCCCCCCCCCCGGTCTGTCGCCCCCCCCCCCAATCTCCCCTCCCCCCAGCCTGGGGTCAACCCCAAAACTCCCCCCCCCAGAGCTCCCCTCCCCCAGCCTGGGCTGCCCCCCCCTCCCATCTGCGGAGGGGGGGGGGGTGTGTCCTAGCCCCCCCCCCACGCTCTTGTCAAGCGGGGCCCGGAAGTGCCCCCCCCCCCTCCCCGTGACCTCGCTCCCACCCCACCCACGCGGCGGCCCCGAGGCCTCTCCACGTGCGCAGGGCCTCGCCGCCCGGAAGTCCCGCCCCCTCGCGCCCGGCCCATTGGCGGGGCGGCCGCCGTGACGTCACGGCCGCGTTCCCCGGATGCCGAGCGGCGGGGACAATGGAGGCATCCCGCCCCCCCCCCCCCGCCCGCCGTCGGGAAAAAAATGGACTCGCCCGCCTCGCGCTCTCCCCCCCCCCCCCGCCGATAATGGATTCGGCCGGGAAAGAGGGCGGGGGGGTGAGATCGCAGAATGGGTTCGTCCATTTGCGATCCCCTCCCCCCCCCCCCCGCGAATGGATCCGCCCAGGAGAGACCAACCCGCATCGTCGAGCCGCATTAACCCCACCCCCCCCCGGGCGGTTCCGTCCTGTCTCTCACCCCCCCACCCCAAAAAACTAATGACTAGAATGGATTGCCCCCCCCCCCCGCGCCAGGGAGAATTGACTCGTCCACTTCCCCCCCGCCCCGCAA
>CM065798.1:14959166-15021556 GCA_033296515.1 Macrochelys suwanniensis | reverse complement strand
CAGCCAGTTGGGGCCGTAGAGCGTCTGCAGGTCGTCCATGCTCAGCACGTGGCGCTTGTAATTCACCCGGAAGCCCCGCACCATGGCGTTGCCCGGCATGCGCTGGTAGGACTGGATCAGCTGCTGCACTGTGCCCTTCCTGGGGAGGGGGGAGTGAGGCAGGCCTGAGAAGGGAACCCAGGAGTCCTGGCTCCCACTCCCCTTTGCTCTAACCCACCAGCCCCCACTCGCCTCCCAGAGCCGGGGAGAGAACCCAGGAGTCCTGGCTCCCAGCTCCCCCTGCTCTAACCCACCAGCCCACGCTCCCCTCCCAGAGCCGGGGAGAGAACCCAGGAGTCCTGGCTCCCAGCTCCCCCCGCTCTAACCCACCAGCCCCCACTCCCCCCCAGAGCCGGGGAGAGAACCCACGAGTCCTGGCTCCCAGCCCCCACTGCTCTAACCCACCAGCCCACGCTCCCCTCCTAGAGCCGGGGAGAGAACCCAGGAGTCCGGGCTCCCAGCTCCCCCTGCTCTAACCCACCAGCCCCCACTCCCCTCCCTGAGCCGGGGAGAGAACCCAGGCGTCCTGGCTCCCAGCCCTGCTCTAACCCCTCCCGGGTACCTCTGTGGCGTGGAGAACTCTTGTTGGAAAATGTCCTCTAGCTTCTCCACCACCTCGTCCGTGCTGACGGGGATCAGGCTGCCGTAGGCTTGAAGGAACTCATCCAGAATACCTGGGGGGCGGGGGGGGGGGGGGGGGGGGGGGGCAGAGCAGCAGGAGAGAATAGCTGAGGTGACAGTGCTAGGGGCTGAGATGCGGCCATCTCTGGGGCGGGGCAGCTGGTTACCCGGGGACCCCTCGCCCGGCGCCGAGATGCGGCCACCTCTGGGGCGGGGCGGCTGGTTACACAGGGATGCTTCCCACAGATTCATCTTAGCGTGCACGCGAAAAGCAAAACCGTTCCCATCACGGACGCTCATAAAGAACCCTCCCCCACGTCACCGCAGGGCAGGCTGTCGGCCTGAGTTTGCAGGCAGCCTGAAACCCTGGCTCACTGGTGCGTCAATCCCCCAGACAAGCTACCGGGGGGGGGGGGATGATGTTCACTCTGAAACCTAATGACGACGCCTGGTGACCTCTGGGTCTTAACTGAGCAGGGAAGCACTGAGGGTCGCCAAAGGGGAGGAAGCCAGGAAGTGGCTGTACTAATCCCTCCCCTTCACCCTCCAGAAGCTGCCGAATGAAGCCTTCTCCCCTCCTTTATTAGGGCCTCCCCCCGCCGCATGGGGGCCACCCCCTAGCTCCTTACTCTGCACACAGGTGACGTGCTCCTCCCGCAAGGGGCTGGGCTGCGGCGCCTTCTCCCCGGGGGGCGCCTCCCTCGGGGGCCCCTCCTTGGCCCGGAAGAACTCCTCCACCGCGTGGGCCCCGCCGATGCTGCAGACGTTGCTGATGACGATGCTGGGGTCCGAGGAGGCCCCGGCCAGGGCCCCGAGGTCGCCGTCGGGGGCCAGGGAGGCGAAGCCGTTGGGCAGGGCGCCCGCGGGGCCTGGGCGGGGGGGAGGAGACATGGGGCCCGTTAAGCTGGGGGGGGGGGGCAGGATGGGTGTAAGGGGTTCCCCATGGGTCCAACTCCACCCCCTTTCCCGCCCCCACGCCGCCGCCTCCTGGTTACCTGAGTCCCCGTCCAGCGTTGGCGCCTCTCTCCTGCCCCCGGGGGGCGACCGCTCTGCCGGGAACCGGGCGCCCTCCTCCCCTCCCGCCTCCACGGCACCGTCGGCCCGCGGCAGCGGGGCGTACTGCGGGTACGGGGAGGAGCCGGGCTCCTCGCCCATCAGCGCCCCCAGCAGGCTGAGCCGGGGGGGCGAGGGGGCGAAGGCCCCGCCCAGGTGGTAGTCCGATCGGGGCGAGGGGCGGGGCCGGAAGCGCAAGGGGCAGGGCCCCGGCTTGGCCCCGCCCTGGCAGTCCTCCTCCTCCTCCAGGGGGCAGCGTTTCAGGTCGTCGTCGGGCTGGGAGCCGGGGGAGAGGGACAGAGAGGAGCGAGTCCGCTTGGCGCCGCCCCGCCGGCGCCCCCGGCAGGCCAGCTTGCCCCACAGCTTCCAGGGGAAGGCCAGCGAGGAGCACTTGGAGTAGAGCAGCATGTGGAAAGCCCGCCGGGCCCGCTGGCGCCGCCGGCAGCGCCGCCGGGGGGCCCCCAGGAGGGGCGGCCGCCCCTCGGCCCCGCCGGCGAAGGGCCAGTCCGGGCCGCCGCTCCGGGCCACCTTCTCCCCGGCGGTTTTGCTCCGGGCCCAGCCCGCGACGCGAGGCAAGTCCCAGGCAGCGGGGGGGCCTTCCTCCTCGCTGTCGAAACCCGGGGGATGCTCTTTGGTGTAGGCCAGCCGGCGCCCGCCTTCGAAGCAGCCGCCGTGCTTGGGGGCCGGGGGGCCAGGCGCCTCCCAGTCCCGGGGGGCCAGGCGCGGCCTCTCCCGCTTGGGGGGCTCGCGGAGCCCGGGGCCCCACAGCTTCTTGGCCTGGATGGTTTCCTTCATGGCTGCGACGTGCCTGCAGGGAGCAGGGGGACATGGGTCAGGGCTGCCGGGGAGACCCTCGACTCACTGCGCCGCCCTCCCGTGCCTCAGTTTCCCCCACTCTAATGGGTACTGAGGGAGGAGGGGTGACAGCACAGCCCACAACGGGGGAATCACCGCCAGCGTCAACGGGGGACCCCGGATCCCGGCTGGGACCTGGCGCAATGGTCAGGAACTGCCCAGACCTTGTCCAAATCCAGTCAGGGCCAACTTGGGAGGGGGTGCGGGGGGGGGGGGAATCCCTATCCTTCGGGGCGGGGACCTCAATGCCAGGGGGACCCCAATCCCGGTCAGATATGCTGAGTTCTGCACAGGCCCTAAGTCCCCGCCCAGTTCGAATTCCTAGGTGCTACCGTAATGGACTCTCTTGAATCATTTTAGGGCCGGTTTGGTCACATTTTTTTTCCGCTCCCGGACGGGGACCCATCGATACTGGACCAATTTGGGGGCCTCCACGCGTCTTCCGTTGACACTTCTATCCTGGGAGCGACACAGCTACGAGACACACGAGCTGGAGGAGGTCACGTACCTAGCAGCGAGAGAGACGAACTATCGGGGACCCAAAGAGCGTCCGGGTGTACACTCGAAACCCCGGCTCTTTTGCCAGCGGAAATTGGGATTGTCTCACCCACCCCTTGTGTCTATATTAATCACAACGGGTGTGTCTCTCGCTGACTGAAAGCTCTCTGACTCCCGCGTCCCCTTGCGGTGCCCACAACGTACGGGCGTCGATTCATCGGAGAGGGGTCGGAGAAGAGCCGGAAGAAGGATTCAAAAACCTGCCTTAGACTGAGAGACTCAAAGAGCTCGAGCGATGCTGCTTGGCAAAGAGAAGGTGAAGGGGTGACTTGAATGCTGTAAGTATCTACCCCGGGGCGGGGGGGCGCAAATATTGCGTAACAGGCCTTCAATCTAGCAAGAGAAAAGTCTAACACCGTCCAATGGCTGGAAGATGTCGCTAGAGAAATTCAGAGGGGGAAAAATGCTGTACAACTACGGGGGGGATATGTCAGAGGTCTCTAAAGGCATGACGGGTGTGGAGAAAGCAAATAAGGACGTGTTATTGACTCCTTCTCCTAACACAAGAACTAGGGGTCACCCAATGCAACTAATAAGCAGCAGGTTTCAAACCAACCAAAGGAAGTAGATTTCTTCGCGCAACGCACGGTCAACCTGTGGAACTCCTCGCCAGAGGATGTTGTGAAGGCCAAGACTATAACCGGGTTCAGAAAAGAACTGGAGAAGTTTATGAAGGATAGGTCCATCAGTGGCTATTAGCCAGGATGGTGTCCCTAGCCTCTGTTTGCCAGAAGCTGGGAATGGGCGACAGGGGATGGATCACTTGATGATTCCCTGTTCTGTTCGTTCCCTCTGGGGCACCTGGCCGCGGTCGGAAGACAGGACACTGGGCTAGATGGACCTTTTGTCTGACCCAGTATGGCCGTTCTTATGAGAATAATTAAACACTGGAACAACTGACCAAGGGTCGTGGTGGATTGTCCGTCACCGACAAGGTTTAAATCAAGATCGGAGGCTGGGAATTCAGAGAAGGGGGAGAACCTAACTGGTCTGAAGATAGAGCTTCAGCAGTTTAAGAACGGGATTATCTGACGGGGTCGCCCAATACGGCAGGGGATCTAGTCTCCATGGGGTAAGGGACCAACAGGTCCCTTCTGGTTCTGTTGTACACCTATGGGTGGGGGGGGGGAGAGACTATGGGGGGAGGGAATAGGATAGAGGTCTCTAAAATCATGACTGGTGTGGAGAAAGCAAATAAGGACGTGTTATTTACTCCTTCTCATAACGCAAGAACTAGGGGTCACCAAATGCAACTAATAGGCAGCAGGTTTCAAACAAACCAAAGGAAGAATTTCTTCTCACAACACAGTCAACCTGTGGAACTCCTCACTAGAGGAGGCTGGTCGGATCTGGTCTGTGCAGTGCTGGAATCGCCAGACCAGATCTGACCAGCCTCAGACGCTTCAAACAAAGGTATAAAAACCCTAGAAATGGGGGGATAAACTACCCCCTACAAATGTCTCGTCTTGATCTCCGATAATTAGAGATTGGCTTAAATCCTGAAGCACGGGGTAGGTTTAACTGCCCTTCCAAAACTCATTAGCGTTCACTATCCTAACTCTGGATATTCCACAGGGATGGCCAATCCCTCTTTGAATCTTGTTACATTGTTGGCCTGAAGCAGAGAGTTCCGCCGGTTAACCAGGGTTAGACAATATGTGCAAATGAAAAGGTGGCGAATTCAAACCTGATCAAAGGAAATTCATTTCATGGATTGTCCCTTTGTTCTCGTCTCAAGACAGAGACAACTGAAGTTCCCAATCTGTCTTCTTTATCTCAATATGTTTAGGCGTGGCAGAATTTGATTCTTATTTTTTATAATTCCGAGGGATAATATCGATGTTTATTTTTCAGCCTTTCCCATGATTTTTAGCCATTAACATTTTCACAGTTGTGCAAAATGATGGGTTACGGTGGTTTTTTTTTTTTTTTTTTTTTAAATCTATTTCAAATTTTCACAGCTGGGAAACAATGACAGTAAAATTCGCGCTCCGAAAAGCTAAAGACTTACAACCGTTTAAAACACGGACTGTCAATAGCACATGTCAAAACTGATTTAAGGCTATCGGCTTGGTCTAATTCTAGTGGTCAAGCGGCATTTTTCTTCCTTCGCCTAGCCGTAAATTTCAGTAATCACGGATGAAAATATTTGCTCATCAGTTTGCCTGTGTAATGTGAAATTGACTTTTCCTTAATCGCCCCAAGTCTAATTATTTTATGGACTTTTAGCATCTCCCCTCTCCTTTCGAAGAAGATTCTTTTTAGACGACCGCTTGATTACAGTCCTGGGGAGACAATTCTGGGGACTAAATTCTTTAAGGTAGCGGAGAAAGGCAGATCGAGATTTTAACGGCTGGAAGTTGAATGCCCAGTTCTGAAGGCCTTGCAGGAGTACGGATGGCAATAACATGACCCCTCCCACCCCCTAAAATAACCTTGTGACCCTCTGCAACCCTTTTTGGGTCAGGGGTGGTGAAGCACCGGAATGGGTTCCCTAGGGTGGTGGTGAAATCTCCATCCTTAGAGATTTTTAAGGTCAGGCTTGACAAAGCCCTGGCTGGGATGATTTAGTTGGGGTTGGTCCTGCTTTGAGCAGGGGGTTGGACTAGATACCTCCTGAGGTCTCTTCCAACTCTTATCTTCTATGATTCTATGACTCCCAATTTGAGAAACGCTGGTCTCCCCCGTAAAAATCTACGTAGAAGAGGGTAAAAGCACACACAACACCAGGGGGAGACCGGATTTCACAGTCCGTGACGCGTTTTTCCACGGCCGTGAATTTGGTAGGGCCGTACTGATACAGGGACCAGTTTGCAACAGTGAGGGGGAGTCGCCGTTGGAACAAATGCCGATCGGCTTTCCGGAAGACGGTGCATAGTCCAACACAAGCTAGCGGGTAACATTTAATGGGGATATACTGGGTCAGCCTCATTGGATGATCTGGCCTTACATTCCTTCTGGCCTTAAATCTAACAAGCTGAATACTGGTATAAGCACCTTTCTACCAATATAACTGTGTCACACTATGCTACGACTTACTATTACCAGTATAGCTTGTTTCAAGAAGGTGTTTTTAATATACGGTATAGTCCGGTTTCTCCGAAACCCTTTTATCCGAACCTCTGCATTACCCAAGGAAGGGATTTGGAGAACGTGGAGGTTCAGATCATAAAGCAGAGACACCCGGGGCAGAATTGAAGACGACAATCCCTGCTGCCGATTCAATTTCTCTGCACTCTCGCTAACCCAAATAAATTCCAGGTCCCCCAGGCGCTTCGGATAATCGGGAGCGTACCGTACTGGTATAAAGTGGGGCTTTTGCCAGAAAAGCTGCGTCCAATATGTTCCTTTATACCGGTACAGCACGCCTAGTGTAGACACGACCTGCTGCTGAAATAGAGGGTCTCTTTAGAGGAAGCTTTCCCTAGATGTGACCTCCCTGTCATGGAGGAGAGAGGCAATGTGGGGGGGGGGGGGGGCACACAGAGCCATGGGCATGGGGGGAGATTGGGGGCCCCTGGCACAGGAGAAGGCAGAATGGAGAGAGAATGGGGAGCCCTGGTACGGGGGCGAGAAGGGAATCGGGGTGCACACAGAACTACTGGCACAGAGAGGAAAATTGGGGACACACAGAGCCTCTGGCATGGGGGAGATTGAGGGACCCCGAGTATGGGGGGAGGGAGAGTGGGGGCACACAGAGCCCCTGGTGTGGGGGGGGATAATGAGGGACCCTGCCATAGGGGAAGGAGGCAATGGGGGGGGGCACAGAAAGCCCCTAGCACGGGGAGATGCAGACAGAGCTCCTGGTATGGGGGAGATCGGAAGGGGGTCCCTGAAACAGAAGAGGACAGGAGATGGTCCCAGGGAGCTCGTCAGGGGGTGGGGAACGGCAGGAGGCAAGGAGCTGCCAGCGTGCCCAGTGAGCCCGACTGATCAAGCCGCGGCGGGTGCGTGCCCCCTCGTTTGCAGGATCATGGCACCGAGGGACCCGGGCAGGGACCGGGACGCCGGGTGCTGGGCCGCCGGACACACCCAGAACAGAGACAGGGGGGCCCCGGCCCCGAAGATCTCACCGTCTCAGAGACGGCAGGGGCAATCTCCACGGCCAACGGGCGATGCCAGGCGTGGCAGGGATAGGGCGGCCAGGGCCGGGGCAGCAGAGACAAGCCGGCGATCGAGACGGGGCGGATGCAAAGAGACGGGGCGGCCCGGGGAGGGCCAGCGGCCGCCGGAGCCCGCGTTGGGGGGACGAGCAGCGTTCGCCGAGGCCAGGAGACGGGAAAGGAGACGAGTTCGCGCGAGGGACGGGAAAGGCAGCAGCAAAGTAGCGGGGTTTTGAAACTCAGGGCTCAAGCCTGGGCTTTTGGGGAGGTTAGCAAACCCGAGTGAAGCCCACCCCGCAGCGCGGCCGAAACCCGCTGGGAGCCCAGCCGGATTCAGACACAGCCCAGGCGGGGAGGCAGAGGCCTGAGTCTAACCCGACGGGGCGTTTTGTAAGCGGACCCCCCCACCCCCACCCCGATCCTGCAGCAAAGGGGCTGGCGAGCCGGGGAAAAGGGGGGCGGGGAGACTTGGGGAGGGGGGGGGGCCGCCTCTTCCCCCCCCTTGTCACAGCGCTGGGGGTGGGGGGGAGCCCGTCCCCCCCCTGCACACAGAGGGCAACGTGCTGGGGGCTCTGGGGAGCCCGGGGCGGCGGCTCTGGGGCCCCCCCCCCACCAACCCCACTGAAGCCCCCCCCCCCAAGGCCCTGGGTATGTGGGTGTGGGGGGGGGGGGGGAGAAGGGCCGGGGGGGGAGAAGGGCCAGAGGGGGGAAGTGCCTCGGACTCCGGGCAAACCTCCCATGGGGGGAAGGGGGGGGCTGGGGGGAGGGGCTCTGCCCTGAGATCCCATCAGCCCCCCCCCAGGGACTGGAGAAAATCAAGGGGAAACTGGGGCGGGGGGGGGGGGGGACAAAGCCTCTAAACCCCCCCCCCCCCACGGAGAGGGGGGAGGGGCGAGGCAGGGAGTTCGGGGGGGGGGCGGGAGGAGGAGGAAAGCGGACCCAGTTGGGAGCAGGGCCTTGGGCGGGAAGGGGGGGGCTGCAGGGGGGGGGCATGGGGCGGACCGCAGTGGGAACAGGTCTAGAGGGAGGGGGGGGCTGCAGGGTGGGAAGGGGCGGACCGCAGTGGGAACAGGCCGGGGTGGGGGCTATAGGGGCGGACCCGGGGGGGAACAGACGCGGGGGGGGGGGGGGCTGTAAGGAGGGAGGAGCGGACCCAGTTGGGGACAGGGCTGCGGGGGGAAGGGGGGGGGGAGCGGACCCGGGGGGGAACAGACGCGGGGGGGGGGGGGCTGTAAGGAGGGAGGAGCGGACCCAGTTGGGGACAGGGCTGCGGGGGGAAGGGGGGGGGGAGCGGACCCGGGGGGGAACAGGCCGGGGGGGGGCGGGGCCGGTCACTCACTCACCCCGCCCCCCCCCGCAGAGCGGGGCCTCGCTCCGGCTCCCTGCGCCGCCGCCGCCGCCGCCTCCCAGGACCCAGCAGCCGCCGGCGCCGCCCAATGGCGTCATCAACCCGCGCGCCCGAAGGAATTAAAAAAAAAGTGGGAGGCCGCGCGCGCCGCGTCACCTCCGCCCCGCCCCGCCCCCCGACGCAGGCCGCCGCCGCCGCCGCGTCGCGTCGCGCCGCGTCACGTCACGTCGCTCCTCCGGCGCGCGGCGCCCCTCCCCGGCCCGCCCCCGCGTCACCGCCCTGCCCCCGCCCGCCCTTGGGCGGGGCCGCGGCTCCGCTCCTGGGGCTGTTACGTCACGGGGACGGCGTGCGTCACTCAGAGGGAAGGGGCGGGGCCTGGGAGAGGGAGCCTGTGAGGCCGCCCCAGGGCCTTGTGGGACAGGCCGTCGCCCCAGGGCATGGTGGGACAGGAGGCCGCCCCAGGGCATCGTGGGACAGGCCGTTGCCCCAGGGCCTTGCGGGACAGGCCGTTGCCCCAGGGCCTTGCGGGACAAGAGGCCGCCCCATGTGCCCCAGGGCATCGTGGGACATTGTCGGAGGCCGCCCCAGGGCCTTGTGGGACAGGCGGTCGCCCCAGGGCATTGTGGGACAGGCCGTCACCCCAGGGCATTGTGGGACAGGCCGTCGCCCCAGAGCATTGTGGGATAGGCCGTCGCCCCAGGGCATTGTGGGAGAGGTGGTCATCCCAGGGCATGGTGGGACAGGAGGCCGCCCCAGGGCATCGTGGGACAGGCCGTTGCCCCAGGGCCTTGCGGGACAAGAGGCCGCCCCATGTGCCCCAGGGCATCGTGGGACATTGTCGGAGGCCGCCCCAGGGCCTTGTGGGACAGGCGGTCGCCCCAGAGCATTGTGGGACAGGCCGTCGCCCCAGAGCATTGTGGGATAGGCCGTCGCCCCAGGGCATTGTGGGAGAGGTGGTCATCCCAGGGCATGGTGGGACAGGAGGCCGCCCCAGGGCATCGTGGGACAGGCCGTTGCCCCAGGGCCTTGCGGGACAAGAGGCCGCCCCATGTGCCCCAGGGCATCGTGGGACATTGTCGGAGGCCGCCCCAGGGCCTTGTGGGACAGGCGGTCGCCCCAGGGCATTGTGGGACAGGCCGTCACCCCAGGGCATTGTGGGACAGGCCGTCGCCCCAGAGCATTGTGGGATAGGCCGTCGCCCCAGGGCATTGTGGGAGAGGTGGTCATCCCAGGGCATGGTGGGACAGGAGGCCGCCCCAGGGCATCGTGGGACAGGCCGTTGCCCCAGGGCCTTGCGGGACAAGAGGCCGCCCCATGTGCCCCAGGGCATCGTGGGACATTGTCGGAGGCCGCCCCAGGGCCTTGTGGGACAGGCGGTCGCCCCAGAGCATTGTGGGACAGGCCGTCGCCCCAGGGCATTGTGGGATAGGCCGTCGCCCCAGAGCATTGTGGGACAGGCCGTCGCCCCAGGGCATTGTGGGATAGGCCGTCGCCCCAGGGCATTGTGGGAGAGGCGGTCATCCCAGGGCATTGTGGGACAGGCCGTCGCCCCAGGGCATGGTGGGACAGGCGGTCGCCCCAGAGCATTGTGGGACAGGCCGTCACCCCAGGGCATTGTGGGACAGGCCGTCGCCCCAGAGCATTGTGGGATAGGCCGTCGCCCCAGGGCATTGTGGGAGAGGTGGTCATCCCAGGGCATGGTGGGACAGGAGGCCGCCCCAGGGCATCGTGGGACAGGCCGTTGCCCCAGGGCCTTGCGGGACAAGAGGCCGCCCCATGTGCCCCAGGGCATCGTGGGACATTGTCGGAGGCCGCCCCAGGGCCTTGTGGGACAGGCGGTCGCCCCAGAGCATTGTGGGACAGGCCGTCGCCCCAGGGCATTGTGGGATAGGCCGTCGCCCCAGAGCATTGTGGGACAGGCCGTCGCCCCAGGGCATTGTGGGATAGGCCGTCGCCCCAGGGCATTGTGGGAGAGGCGGTCATCCCAGGGCATTGTGGGACAGGCCGTCGCCCCAGGGCATGGTGGGACAGGCGGTCGCCCCAGAGCATTGTGGGACAGGCCGTCACCCCAGGGCATTGTGGGACAGGCCGTCGCCCCAGAGCATTGTGGGATAGGCCGTCGCCCCAGGGCATTGTGGGAGAGGTGGTCATCCCAGGGCATGGTGGGACAGGAGGCCGCCCCAGGGCATCGTGGGACAGGCCGTTGCCCCAGGGCCTTGCGGGACAAGAGGCCGCCCCATGTGCCCCAGGGCATCGTGGGACATTGTCGGAGGCCGCCCCAGGGCCTTGTGGGACAGGCGGTCGCCCCAGAGCATTGTGGGACAGGCCGTCGCCCCAGGGCATTGTGGGATAGGCCGTCGCCCCAGAGCATTGTGGGACAGGCCGTCGCCCCAGGGCATTGTGGGATAGGCCGTCGCCCCAGGGCATTGTGGGAGAGGCGGTCATCCCAGGGCATTGTGGGACAGGCCGTCGCCCCAGGGCATGGTGGGACAGGCGGTCGCCCCAGAGCATTGTGGGACAGGCCGTCACCCCAGGGCATTGTGGGACAGGCCGTCGCCCCAGAGCATTGTGGGATAGGCCGTCGCCCCAGGGCATTGTGGGAGAGGTGGTCATCCCAGGGCATGGTGGGACAGGAGGCCGCCCCAGGGCATCGTGGGACAGGCCGTTGCCCCAGGGCCTTGCGGGACAAGAGGCCGCCCCATGTGCCCCAGGGCATCGTGGGACATTGTCGGAGGCCGCCCCAGGGCCTTGTGGGACAGGCGGTCGCCCCAGAGCATTGTGGGACAGGCCGTCGCCCCAGGGCATGGTGGGACAGGCGGTCGCCCCAGGGCATTGTGGGACAGGCCGTCGCCCCAGAGCATTGTGGGACAGGCGGTCGCCCCAGGGCCTTGTGGGACAGGCGGTCGCCCCAGGGCATTGTGGGACAGGCCGTCGCCCCAGGGCATGGTGGGACAGGAGGCCGCCCCAGGGCATCGTGGGACAGGCCGTTGCCCCAGGGCCTTGCGGGACAAGAGGCCGCCCCATGTGCCCCAGGGCATCGTGGGACATTGTCGGAGGCCGCCCCAGGGCCTTGTGGGACAGGCGGTCGCCCCAGAGCATTGTGGGACAGGCCGTCGCCCCAGGGCATGGTGGGACAGGCGGTCGCCCCAGGGCATTGTGGGACAGGCCGTCGCCCCAGAGCATTGTGGGACAGGCCGTCGCCCCAGGGCATTGTGGGATAGGCCGTCGCCCCAGGGCATTGTGGGAGAGGTGGTCATCCCAGGGCATGGTGGGACAGGAGGCCGCCCCAGGGCATCGTGGGACAGGCCGTTGCCCCAGGGCCTTGCGGGACAAGAGGCCGCCCCATGTGCCCCAGGGCATCGTGGGACATTGTCGGAGGCCGCCCCAGGGCCTTGTGGGACAGGCGGTCGCCCCAGAGCATTGTGGGACAGGCCGTCGCCCCAGGGCATGGTGGGACAGGCGGTCGCCCCAGGGCATTGTGGGACAGGCCGTCGCCCCAGAGCATTGTGGGACAGGCGGTCGCCCCAGGGCCTTGTGGGACAGGCGGTCGCCCCAGGGCATTGTGGGACAGGCCGTCGCCCCAGGGCATGGTGGGACAGGAGGCCGCCCCAGGGCATCGTGGGACAGGCCGTTGCCCCAGGGCCTTGCGGGACAAGAGGCCGCCCCATGTGCCCCAGGGCATCGTGGGACATTGTCGGAGGCCGCCCCAGGGCCTTGTGGGACAGGCGGTCGCCCCAGAGCATTGTGGGACAGGCCGTCGCCCCAGGGCATGGTGGGACAGGCGGTCGCCCCAGGGCATTGTGGGACAGGCCGTCGCCCCAGAGCATTGTGGGACAGGCCGTCGCCCCAGGGCATTGTGGGATAGGCCGTCGCCCCAGGGCATTGTGGGAGAGGTGGTCATCCCAGGGCATGGTGGGACAGGAGGCCGCCCCAGGGCATCGTGGGACAGGCCGTTGCCCCAGGGCCTTGCGGGACAAGAGGCCGCCCCATGTGCCCCAGGGCATCGTGGGACATTGTCGGAGGCCGCCCCAGGGCCTTGTGGGACAGGCGGTCGCCCCAGAGCATTGTGGGACAGGCCGTCGCCCCAGGGCATGGTGGGACAGGCGGTCGCCCCAGGGCATTGTGGGACAGGCCGTCGCCCCAGAGCATTGTGGGACAGGCCGTCGCCCCAGGGCATTGTGGGATAGGCCGTCGCCCCAGGGCATTGTGGGAGAGGTGGTCATCCCAGGGCATTGTGGGACAGGCGGTCGCCCCAGGGCATGGTGGGACAGGCGGTCGCCCCAGAGCATTGTGGGACAGGCCGTCGCCCCAGAGCATTGTGGGATAGGCCGTCGCCCCAGGGCATTGTGGGAGAGGTGGTCATCCCAGGGCATGGTGGGACAGGAGGCCGCCCCAGGGCATCGTGGGACAGGCCGTTGCCCCAGGGCCTTGCGGGACAAGAGGCCGCCCCATGTGCCCCAGGGCATCGTGGGACATTGTCGGAGGCCGCCCCAGGGCCTTGTGGGACAGGCGGTCGCCCCAGAGCATTGTGGGACAGGCCGTCGCCCCAGGGCATGGTGGGACAGGCGGTCGCCCCAGGGCATTGTGGGACAGGCCGTCGCCCCAGAGCATTGTGGGACAGGCGGTCGCCCCAGGGCCTTGTGGGACAGGCCGTCGCCCCAGGGCATGGTGGGACAGGAGGCCGCCCCAGGGCATCGTGGGACAGGCCGTTGCCCCAGGGCCTTGCGGGACAAGAGGCCGCCCCATGTGCCCCAGGGCATCGTGGGACATTGTCGGAGGCCGCCCCAGGGCCTTGTGGGACAGGCGGTCGCCCCAGAGCATTGTGGGACAGGCCGTCGCCCCAGGGCATGGTGGGACAGGCGGTCGCCCCAGGGCATTGTGGGACAGGCCGTCGCCCCAGAGCATTGTGGGACAGGCCGTCGCCCCAGGGCATTGTGGGATAGGCCGTCGCCCCAGGGCATTGTGGGAGAGGTGGTCATCCCAGGGCATGGTGGGACAGGAGGCCGCCCCAGGGCATCGTGGGACAGGCCGTTGCCCCAGGGCCTTGCGGGACAAGAGGCCGCCCCATGTGCCCCAGGGCATCGTGGGACATTGTCGGAGGCCGCCCCAGGGCCTTGTGGGACAGGCGGTCGCCCCAGAGCATTGTGGGACAGGCCGTCGCCCCAGGGCATGGTGGGACAGGCGGTCGCCCCAGGGCATTGTGGGACAGGCCGTCGCCCCAGAGCATTGTGGGACAGGCCGTCGCCCCAGGGCATTGTGGGATAGGCCGTCGCCCCAGGGCATTGTGGGAGAGGTGGTCATCCCAGGGCATTGTGGGACAGGCCGTCGCCCCAGGGCATGGTGGGACAGGCGGTCGCCCCAGAGCATTGTGGGACAGGCCGTCGCCCCAGAGCATTGTGGGATAGGCCGTCGCCCCAGGGCATTGTGGGAGAGGTGGTCATCCCAGGGCATGGTGGGACAGGAGGCCGCCCCAGGGCATCGTGGGACAGGCCGTTGCCCCAGGGCCTTGCGGGACAAGAGGCCGCCCCATGTGCCCCAGGGCATCGTGGGACATTGTCGGAGGCCGCCCCAGGGCATTGTGGGACAGGCGGTCGCCCCAGGGCCTTGTGGGACAGGCGGTCGCCCCAGGGCATTGTGGGACAGGCCGTCGCCCCAGGGCATGGTGGGACAGGAGGCCGCCCCAGGGCATCGTGGGACAGGCCGTTGCCCCAGGGCCTTGCGGGACAAGAGGC
Organism: Macrochelys suwanniensis; assembly: GCA_033296515.1. NCBI lineage: Eukaryota > Metazoa > Chordata > Testudines > Chelydridae > Macrochelys > Macrochelys suwanniensis. The sequence goes on along the minus strand of CM065798.1, from coordinate 15,007,247 downwards.
CGCCCCATGTGCCCCAGGGCATCGTGGGACATTGTCGGAGGCCGCCCCAGGGCCTTGTGGGACAGGCGGTCGCCCCAGAGCATTGTGGGACAGGCCGTCGCCCCAGGGCATGGTGGGACAGGCCGTCGCCCCAGGGCATGGTGGGACAGGCGGTCGCCCCAGGGCATTGTGGGACAGGCCGTCGCCCCAGGGCATTGTGGGACAGGCCGTCGCCCCAGAGCATTGTGGGATAGGCCGTCGCCCCAGGGCATGGTGGGACAGGCCGTCGCCCCAGAGCATTGTGGGACAGGCCGTCGCCCCAGGGCATGGTGGGACAGGCCGTCGCCCCAGGGCATGGTGGGACAGGCGGTCGCCCCAGGGCATTGTGGGACAGGCCGTCGCCCCAGGGCATTGTGGGACAGGCCGTCGCCCCAGAGCATTGTGGGATAGGCCGTCGCCCCAGGGCATTGTGGGATAGGCCGTCGCCCCAGGGCATTGTGGGAGAGGTGGTCATCCCAGGGCATGGTGGGACAGGAGGCCGCCCCAGGGCATCGTGGGACAGGCCGTTGCCCCAGGGCCTTGCGGGACAAGAGGCCGCCCCATGTGCCCCAGGGCATCGTGGGACATTGTCGGAGGCCGCCCCAGGGCATTGTGGGACAGGCGGTCGCCCCAGGGCCTTGTGGGACAGGCGGTCGCCCCAGAGCATTGTGGGACAGGCCGTCGCCCCAGGGCATGGTGGGACAGGCGGTCGCCCCAGGGCATTGTGGGACAGGCCGTCGCCCCAGGGCATTGTGGGATAGGCCGTCGCCCCAGGGCATTGTGGGAGAGGCGGTCATCCCAGGGCATTGTGGGACAGGCCGTCGCCCCAGGGCATGGTGGGAGAGGCGGTCATCCCAGGGCATGGTGGGACAGGCCGTCACCCCAGGGCATTGTGGGACAGGCCGTCGCCCCAGGGCATTGTGGGACAGGCCGTCGCCCCAGGGCATTGTGGGATAGGCCGTCGCCCCAGGGCATTGTGGGAGAGGTGGTCATCCCAGGGCATGGTGGGACAGGAGGCCGCCCCAGGGCATTGTGGGACAGGCCGTCGCCCCAGGGCATTGTGGGAGAGGTGGTCATCCCAGGGCATGGTGGGACAGGAGGCCGCCCCAGGGCCTTGCGGGACAGGAGGCCGCCCCATGTGCCCCAGGGCATCGTGGGACATTGTCGGAGGCCGCCCCAGGGCATTGTGGGACAGGCCGTCGCCCTAGGGCATTGTAGGACAGGCCGTCACCCCAGGGCCTTGTGGGACAGGAGGCCGCCCCAGAGCATCGTGGGGACGGGTGGTTGCCTCAGGGCATTGTGGGGATGTTGTGAAGGCCAAAAGTACAACATGGTTAACAAAAGAATTCGAGATATTCCTGGAGGACAGGTCCACCAATGGCTGTTCCAATTTGGAACAAAAAGGGAGAAGTTTTAAAGTCCCCCCGCAACACACAATGTCCAGAATTTTTGTTCTGGATCCTTGATTTTATAATACCACCCCCCACTTCCCTCCAGCCTCCACACCCAAAAACGTTCTCTTCTACTAAGGCTGAAATGGAACGTTTTGACCTTAAGCGGGACATCCTTGTGGAGTGGTGTTGGAAGATGCTGTGGGAAACACGTTGCGTCTTAATGGGACTGGGAGAGATGTTCTGCTGGCTGACTAAAGTGAGGGCTTTAGTCACAATTGTTCACACTTTCCGATGGCCAGTTTGAGGGCGCCAAGTGCCGGGAGAATTCACCCTTAGCGTTGGCCAAGATGGCCGCTCTCCTGAGGTCATGACGCCTGTTAACTAACCCATGCTGGGGTCGTGACTCCTTGCCGGAGAGAACAAGGCGTTAGAAGGCTATGCCGGACAGGGAACAAGAGAGGGTCCTTGGGAAATGGGGAGAGGCGTGCATGCACCCCCGAATGTGTGGGGAGACAGAGGTTCACCACTTAGAAGATTAGGGTTGAGTGATTTGGACACAGACAGATATTTGTTCCCCATGGTTTTATTTCATGCCCCAGAGACTGGAGCCCGCTGGGAGACGGGGCCCCAGTGGATCTAGAGACCCCCCCCACAGGTGGTGAGCTTGGTCCCCCCACTATTCTCATTCACACAGCCTTGCCTGACCCCCAAACCCACATAAATTGATCAGAGGAAAGGGATTTTACAGGAGCATCTATGAAGTTTTACAGCAGAGGAGTGGGAACCAGGACTCCTGGGTTCTCTCCCCGGCTCTCAGAGGGGAGTGGGGGCTGGTGGGTTAGAGCAGGGGGCCAGGAGCCAGGACTCCTGGATTATCTCCCCAGCTCTGGGAGGGGAGTGGGGTCCAGTGGTTAGAGCAGGGAGGGCTGGGAGCCAGGACTCCTGGGTTCTCTCCCCGGCTAAGGGAGGGGAGTGGGGGCTGGTGGGTTAGAGCAGGGGGGGCTGGGAGCCAGGACTCCTGGGTTCTCTCCCCGGCTCGGGGAGGGGAGTGGGGTCTAGTGGTTAGTGCTGCACCGTGGCGGGTGCATTTCCTTCACGTCCCACGCGGCTGCCCGCGGCCAAGGCCGCGTCCCGGTCCCGGCTGCCCTGCGCCAGCTGCTCCAGGGCATCTCCTTCGAAGTGGAAGAAGTGCCAGCCCTCCGCGGCCGTGAGGTCCACGGCCCCCTGGCCCTGGTAGAAGTCGATGGCCCCTCGGTTCCAGTCCAGCACCACGAACTTCATCTGGGTGCATCCGTTCTCCACGCCAATCTGAGAAGGATCAACGGAGGGGGTGGCTGGGTTCTTTCCCTGGCTCTGGGAGGGGAGTGGGGTCTGGTGGCTAGAGCAGGTGAGGGGGCTGGGAGCCAGGACTCCTGGGTTCTCTCCCCGGCTCTGGGAGGGGAGTGGGGGCTGGGAGCCAGGACTCCTGGGTTCTCTCCCCGGCTCTGGGAGAGGAGTGGGGGCTGGTGGGTTAGAGCAGGGGACGCTGGGAGCCAGGCCGGTGCCTCAGTTTCCCCCATTGTATAAGTGGGAAGAATTAATTCCCCGAGGGGGCTGGCTTGAAATCTGAGACCAAGGAACGGACCAGAAAGGGCACCGGGTCGAACATCCGGTTACCTCTGCAATTTTACTCATCAGCTTCTTGCCAATTCCTTTACCTGCGTGGGGAGAGAAAGCAGTCATTTAACGGCAGGGTCTAGTGGTTAGAGCAGGGGGGACTGGGAGCCAGGACGCCTGGGTTCTCCCCCCAGCTCTGGGAGAGGAGTGGAGGCTGGTGGGTTAGAGCAGGGGGGGCTGGGAGCCAGGACTCCTGGGTTCTCTCCCCGGCTCTGGGAAGGGAGTGGAGGCCGGTGGGCTAGAGCAGGGGGGTCTGGGAGCCAGGACTCCTGGGTTCTCTCCCTGGCTCCGGGAGGGGAGTGGGGGCTGATGGGTCAGAGCAGGGGGGGCTGGGAGCCAGGATGCCTGGGTTCTCTCCCCGGCTCTTCGAGGGGAGTGGGGGCTGGTGGGTTAGAGCAGCGGGGGGGGGCTCCTGGGTTCTGCTCCACTTTTCTGTGTCCCAGCTCTTCCCCTGGGGTGACGGCCTTGCAGGCATCGGTGGGGACCCCAAAATAATCCCGTTCTCCCCCCCTTCTGTACCTCTGAACTCAGGCATGACGTACAGGTCTTCCATGTAGATGTTCCTGCCTTTCCAGGTACTGTAGGTGAAGAAATAGAAACCGTACCCCACGACGGTGTGTCCTGCGGCGGGGAACAAAGTCCAACAGCTGCCCCCACCTTAGGCACCCCCAAATTCCTCATAGTCTCCCAGCCCCGCCAAAGCCTCCCCCACAGCCTGCAAGAAAGCCCTTCTCCACCCGGCCCCCAATTCCCCATCTCCCAGCCCCCCAAATTCCCTTCCCTGCTCCCAGCCCCCCCATTCTCCATCCCCAAAGTTCCCCAGGCACCCCCCAATCTATCCCCAGCTCTGGGAGGGGAGTGGGGGTTGGTGGGTGAGAGCAGGCGGGCTGGGAGCCAGGACTCCTGGGTTCTCTCCCCGGCTCTGGGAGAGGAGTGGGGGCTGGCGGGTTAGAGCGGGGGGGGCGGGAGCCCGGACTCCTGGGTTCTCCCCCTGGCTCTGGGAGGGGAGTGGGGGCTGGCGGGTCAGAGCAGGGCGGGCTGGGAACTAGGACTCCTGGGTTCTATTCCTGGCTCTGGGGCGAGGGGGGACCTGGAGGCTGTTTTATGGGGCTCCCCTACATGGAAAGGGTGAATCGGACAGAGTGAAAAATAAGCAAAGATCTGGATTTCCGCCCCCAAACTCAGCCCCACACCCAATCCTCCCCGCTGGACCCCCGACCTCCACTTCTGACCCACCTGGACACAGAGGTGGGGTCAGGGAAAGTGCCGAGGGGGCGGAGGAGCTAAACTGGGATCGCTCGTTGTGGGGGGGCTGGGTTCCCCCAATGTGCCATGGAGCCGGAGTTGGGCTGGCTTCTTGGGGACTGTCTCGGGGGTATCCCCCGGGGTGTTGGGGGGGGGGGGGGCATTACCGTCTCGACTCCGGTGCTCGGGCAGGACCTCCGCCACCAGACATCGGTAGAAAGGGTCGTTGGCGAAACCATCTTCCCTGAGCACTGGGGAGAAGATATTGGGGGTGGGGGAGACGTGGGGAGGAAGGGGGGGAAAGAGAACCCCGTTGTCAATCGCAGGCACCTCCCTGAACCCCCCCTCACAGCCCCCCCCAGCCCAAATTGGGGCAGTCTCAAACCCCCACTCTCTCTCCCCACCTGTCCCGGAAGAGGGGGTGCGCGCCCAGGTCCCAAGGGGGGAGGGAGGTATCGGGGGGGGGGGGCTGAGCTCACCTTGGTCGCTGATTTGTACCTGGTCCGGGAGCTTCTCAAAGACTGCCAACTCCTGGGGGGGGCACATAGGGGACCCCTCAATCAGCCCCCCCCACTCCTTCCCCCCCTGAACCAGCCCCACAGGAATCTTCCCCCAATTCCCCTCTCACATCTCACCCCCCACAATTCCTCCCCCAGTCCTCCCCAAAACCCTCCCTCCAGCCTCCGAGAAATCCCTTTTCCACCCAGCCCCCCCGTTTCTCCCCAGCCCCAATTCCCCACCTCCTAGCCCCCCAATTTCCCTTCCATCTCCCAGCCTCCCATTCTGCACCCCCAAACCTCCCCAGCCGCCCCCCTTCTCTCCCCAGCTCTGGGAGGGGAGTGGGGGCTGGTGGGTTAGAGCAGGGGGGGCTGGGAGCCAGGACTCCTGGGTTCTCTCCCCAGCTCTGGGAGGGGAGTGGGGGCTGGTGGGTTAGAGCTGGGGGGGCTGGGAGCCAGGACTCCTGGGTTCTCTCCCCGGCTCTGGGAGGGGAGTGGGGGCTGGTGGGTTAGAGCAGGTGGGTCTGGGAGCCAGGACTCCTGGGTTCTCTCCCCGGCTCTGGGAGGGGAGTGGGGGCTGGTGGGTTAGAGCAGGTGGGTCTGGGAGCCAGGACTCCTGGGTTCTCTCCCCGGCTCTGGGAGGGGAGTGGGGGCTGGTGGGTTAGAGCTGGGGGGGCTGGGAGCCAGGACTCCTGGGTTCTCTCCCCGGCTCTGGGAGGGGAGTGGGGGCTGGTGGGTTAGAGCAGGTGGGTCTGGGAGCCAGGACTCCTGGGTTCTCTCCCCGGCTCTGGGAGGGGAGTGGGGGCTGGTGGGTTAGAGCTGGGGGGGCTGGGAGCCAGGACTCCTGGGTTCTCTCCTGCCCCCGCCCCCTTACCTTTATCATCCGCATGACCTCCGCGCAGTCTTCAGCCCTGCAGGGCCGGACCACACACTCCATGTCCCCCCGTCGCCGATCGCCTGGGTTCACAGTCCCGGGGGTGGGGGCGGAGATTCCCCCTCCTAGCGCTCCCCGCGGCGCTGGGGAGTTCAGCCTGCGGAGCCGGCGACTGGAGAGAGTTTCTTGTATTTCCCAGCATGCACTTGGCTCTGCCCCACACGCACCGCCCCGTCCTACTTTCCGTGGGGCACAATCCCCCTCCCGCCTTCAACACGGAACTAGCTCATGGAACCCAGGAGTCCTGGCTCCCAGCCCCCTCTGCTCTAACCCACCAGCCCCCACTCCCCTCCCAGAGCCGGGGAGAGAACCCAGGAGTCCTGGCTCCCAGCGCCCCCTGCTCTGACCCCCCCCCAGCCCCCACTCCCCTCCCAGAGCCAGGGAGAGAACCCAGGAGTCCTGACCCACCAGCCCCCACTCCCCTCCCAGAGCCGGGGAGAGAACCCAGGAGTCCTGGCTCCCAGCCCCCCCTGCTCTGACCCCTCCCAGCCCCCACTCCCCTCCCAGAGCCAGGGAGAGAACCCAGGAGTCCTGACCCACCAGCCCCCACTCCCCTCCCAGAGCCGGGGAGAGAACCCAGGCGTCCTGACTCCCAGCCCCCCTGCTCTAACCCACCAGCCCCCACTCCCCTCCCAGAGCCAGGGAGAGAACCCAGGAGTCCTGACCCACCAGCCCCCACTCCCCTCCCAGAGCCGGGGAGAGAACCCAGGAGTCCTGGCTCCCAGCCCCCCCTGCTCTGACCCCTCCCAGCCCCCACTCCCCTCCCAGAGCCAGGGAGAGAACCCAGGAGTCCTGACCCACCAGCCCCCACTCCCCTCCCAGAGCCGGGGAGAGAACCCAGGCGTCCTGACTCCCAGCCCCCCTGCTCTAACCCACCAGCCCCCACTCCCCTCCCAGAGCCAGGGAGAGAACCCAGGAGTCCTGACCCACCAGCCCCCACTCCCCTCCCAGAGCCGGGGAGAGAACCCAGGAGTCCTGGCTCCCAGCCCCCCCTGCTCTGACCCCCCCCAGCCCCCACTCCCCTCCCAGAGCCAGGGAGAGAACCCAGGAGTCCTGACCCACCAGCCCCCACTCCCCTCCCAGAGCCGGGGAGAGAACCCAGGCGTCCTGACTCCCAGGCCCCCTGCTCTAACCCACCAGCCCCCACTCCCCTCCCAGAGCCGGGGAGAGAACCCAGGCGTCCTGACTCCCAGCCCCCCCCCCCCCGCTCTAACCCACCAGCCCCCACTCCCCTCCCAGAGCCGGGGAGAGAACCCAGGAGTCCTGGCTCCCAGCCCCACCTGCTCTAACCCACCAGCCCCCACTCCCTTCCCCGGCACAGAATCATGCACAAGCGAGTTGACACCATTGTTTATTGGGAAGGGTCTCGAGCCGCGCGGGGTCCCTGCCCCGAGGAGCCCCCCAGTGGCAGGTCATGCCCCGTGGCACCCCCAGGGGGCGCTTTGTCTTGCCAGCGCATTGAGCTGCGGAGGGATTTGGAGTCTGAGCCGAATTCCAGGCGGCAGCAGGATTGAAGCGGCAGGACGCCTGGGTTCCCTCTCCCGCTCTCGGAGGTGAGTGGGGTCTAGTGGTTAAAGGGCGGGGGAGCTGGGAGCCAGGACTCCTGGGTTCTCTCCCCGGCTCTGGGAGGTGAGTGGGGTCTGGTGGGTTAGAGCAGGGGGGGGCTGGGAGCCAGGACTCCTGGGTTCTCTCCCCAGCTCTGGGAGGAGAGTGGGGGCTGTTGGGTTGGAGCAGGGGGGGCTGAGAGCCAGGACTCCTGGGTTCTCTCCCCAGCTGCCTGCTGGCGGCAGCTCTTCAGTGTGTCGCCCTCTCCGCCATCTCCCGCACGGCCCGCCCCTCGATGTGCCAGACAATCCAGTTGTCCCTCGCCGTCACGTCCACGGCGCCCAGTTTCCTGTACAGCGCCGTGGCCGGCCGGTTCCAGTTGGCCGACACGAACCGGAACTGGGTGCAGCCTCGGGCCAGCGCCAGCTGCGGGAGAGACGGAGCGGCAGAGCTCTTTTACTGACTCACCCATTGGAGTGGGACCAGCGGCGTCCTATCCGCTCCAATGCCAGACGGCAGGGCTTGGCCCCAGCGGCGTTACCCATGGAGCAATGGCCGATTGACCCCAGATCTGGCCCACACAGTCCAGGGAGGAAGAGACACCGAGTTTCACCGTTAATCTCACCTTGGCCACTTGGCTGAGTAAACTGGTGCTAATTCCTTTGCCTGTGGAGAAGAACGTAAATCGCTTAGCTCGGAGATTCCTACATCCCAGGGCCACTGTGACACCCCTGATAGCCCACGCCAGAGGCCTGCCCCCAAATATACCAACTTTACCCTCGCTTGATACTGAGATGCGGCCACCTCTGGGGATGGGGGTGTTGGTTATAGAGGGACCCATCACCCAGCGCTGAGATGCGGCCACCTCTGAGCCGGGGCGGCTGGGGACCCAGGGACCCCTCGCCCACCGCTGAGATGTGGCCACCTCTGGGGCGGGGCGGCTGGTTACAGAGGGACCCCTCGCCCGGCGCTGAGATGCGGCCACCTCTGGGGTGGGGCGGCTGGTTACACAGGGACCCCTCGCCCGGCGCTGAGATGCGCCCACCTCTGGGGCGGGGCAGCTGGTGACACAGGGACCCCTCGCCCGGTGCTGATATGTGGGTTCAAACCCTGACCCTCCAGGTCTTGCATAAACAAGTCTTAATATTGTTTCCATGAAAGGCCGAACAGTCTAACAATATTAGTTTGGTGTCTGGGGAGAACGTCCCCTGCTGCCCTCCGCCCCGCTCCCTGCCCCACAACGCCCCCTAGGATCCCCCTGGGGCCAGCCCTGCCTACCAGGGGAGAGGGCCCCCCCTGCTAAGCCCCCGCTCTCGTGCCGCCCCCCTACCTCTGAACTCCGGCATGACGTACAGATCCTCCCCGAACACGAGCCGCCCTTCCCAGGTGCAGTAGCTGAAATAATGGAACTGGTACCCGACGACCGTGTGCCCTAGAGAAAGCAGCGTCAGGGGCAGAGAGAAGGGTGCTCGATCCAGCAAAGATTTAGCCCCTTGTATGGCTCGCTATGCGCCCACCTCTGGGGCGGGGCGGCTGGTTACCCAGGGACCCCTCGCCCGGTGCCGAGATGCGCCCACCTCTGGGGCGGAGAGACTGGTTACCCGGGGACCCCTCGCCCGGCCCTGAGATGCGCCTACCTCTGGGGCGGGGTGGCTGGTTACCCGGGGACCCCACGCCCGGCCCTGAGATGCGGCCACCTCTGGGGCGGGGCGGCTGGTTACCCGGGGACCCCACGCCCGGTGCTGAGATGCACCCACCTCTGGGGTGGGGCGGCTGGTTACCCGGGGACCCCTCGCCCGGCGCTGAGATGCGCCCACCTCTGGGGTGGGGCGGCTGGTTACCCGGGGACCCCACGCCCGGTGCTGAGATGCGCCCACCTCTGGGGCGGGGCGGCTGGTTACCCGGGGACCCCTCGCCCGGTGCTGAGATGCGCCCACCTCTGGGGTGGGGTGGCTGGTTACCCGGGGACCCCTCGCCCGGCACCGAGATGCGCCCACCTCTGGGGTGGGGTGTGACATAAGCTGCACTCTATGGAGTGCAGAACAGCGCCCCCTGCTGAGCCCCCTCACCCTCCAGGCACATGAATCTCCCATCCAAACACTGCCCAGCCCCATCCCTGCTTCGCCCTCCCCCACCCCTCAAAAAAATTCCCATCTGTCACCGTCTTTGCTCCTCTGCTCAGGGGGGACTTCGGCCACCAGACAGCCAAACTTGGGGTGCGCCCCGAAGCCATCCTCCGTCAGCGCTGCAGGCAGAGAGAATGAACAGAAATGGGCTGGATCCAGGCGGGGCCGGGAGCCCGGACTCCTGGGTTCTCTCCCCGGCTCTGGGAGGGGAGTGGGGGCTGGTGGGTTAGAGCAGGGGGGGCTGGGAGCCAGGACTCCTGGGTTCTCTCCCTGGCTCTGGGAGGGGAGTGGGGGCTGGTGGGTTAGAGCAGTGGGGGCTGGGAGCCAGGACTCCTGGGTTCTCTCCCCGGCTGTGGGAGGGGAGTGGGGGCTGGTGGGTTAGAGCAGGGGGGGCTGGGAGCCAGGACTCCTGGGTTCTCTCCCCGGCTCTGGGAGGGGAGTGGGGGCTGGTGGGTTAGAGCAGGGGGGCTGGGAGCCAGGACTCCTGGGTTCTCTCCCCGGCTCTGGGAGGGGAGTGGGGGCTGGTGGGTTAGAGCAGGTGGGGCTGGGAGCCAGGACTCCTGGGTTCTCTCCCTGGCTCTGGAAGGGGAGTGGGGTCTGGTGGTCGGAGCGGGGGGCTGGAATTCGGACAAGGAGTGGTGTGAAGTGACTCCCAGCTGCGCCCCGGGCACAGAAATCCAACCCTGAACATCGCTTGCGGTACAGCCCCGCTAACTTACCTTCGGGGGTCGTTTTGACCTGATCCAAAGCCTTGTGAAACATGGCTGCTTCCTGTTAAGAGACAGCCCCTGTGGAACCAGCCGCCCTGCCCCAGAGGTGGCCGCATCTCCGCGCCGGGCGAGGGGTCCCCGGGTCACCAGCCACCCCGCCCCAGAGGTGGGCGCATCTCCGCGCCGGGCGGGGGGTCCCTGTGTAATCAATCGCCCCACCCCACATTACATGCCCTGGATAATTTATGCCTTGTTGTCCCCTTGTTAACATGCCCACAACTCTGCTACCCTGGGAATGGTGATCTTTCCACCTGAAGCCAGGACTCCTGGGTTCTATCTTGGCTTGGTGAGGGGAAGGGAGGGGAAACTAGTGGTTAGAGCAGGGGGGGCTGGGAGCCAGGACTCCTCGGTTCTCTCCCCGGCTCTGGGAGGGGAGTGGGGGCTGGTGGGTTAGAGCAGGGGGGCTGGGAGCCAGGACTCCTGGGTTCTCTCCCTGGCTCTGGGAGGGGAGTGGGGGCTGGTGGGTTAGAGCAGGGCGGGCTGGGAGCCAGGACTCCTGGGTTCTCTCTCCTCCTGTTGCTACCGCCCCTGGGCAGCTCTATTCCCTCAGGGTGCGACGACGCTTCCTTCCCCTGCTCACCCGAATCAGCCGCATCACATCCTTGAGGTCCCTCAGCGCCCAGGGTCGAACGACATAGCTCATGGCTGCTGGCCTCTCTTCTCCTCCCTCCCGCTTCTCGGACGTTGGACTCTTGCCCTTTCGGCCGCATATGCAGGAGGAGGAGTCCTGGCCACCCCGAGAGCCCTCGGTGGCTGTGGTTCCCTATGGAGCCAGCAGGGGGCGCCAGGTAGGAGGCAATCCCACCACCAACACCGACCAGACGGGATCCCACCGCTGACACCAAGCAGATGGGATCCCACTTCTGACACCAATTGGAATCTGAGACACATTAGCCACGGCACCTCTCTTTCCGAGCCAGCGTGAGCCACGTAAAAGGGGCCAGCAGCCCCAGGTACAGGCGCTTATGGCCCGGAGACAAGTGTGCAGAGATAGGACGCCGCTGGTCCCACTCCAGTGAGTGAGTCAGTAAAAAAGCTCTGCCGTTCCCTCTGCTAGGGTGTGGTGAGAGCATGGAACTGAGCCCTCGGGGCGAAGACGGGGGGGGGCCCAGGAGAAGCTGGGGGCTGTACCCGTGGGGGAGCATGGATCCAGCGATCCAGCCCCCCTCGCTTCTTCAGTCAGGTGTGTCGGGGACCTAGGCTGGCTGCGCGGCAAACACAGCGGCTGAGCAAACAGCTCAGCGTTAACAAGACCCGTGCCCTGGGTCAGGGTGGGGCAGCAAACAGTCCACGACTCACACCCTCCGGCCGGGGCCGAGGAAACAGTTCAATTGTGGCAAGCCCAGGCCCTGGCTCTGGAGGACGTGGGAGAGGGGGAGGCTGCCCCTCGCATGTAGGGTGCAGGGGGCGGGGACGCAGGCCCACCGGCTCCACTGCATCCCACCCCGGGGCCCTAGCCGCGGCCGAAGACCCGCTGCGGTGTCAACGCGGGATCCCGGCCGCAACACACGGACATCGGCTTTGGAAGTGTTGCAGCCAGACTAGGGTCAGCTGCCCCCCGGGCGACATCCTACCTCCCCCTCTACGGGTACCTGGGTCCGGGCGGTGTCCAAGGGGGTCACATAGTGGGGTACCGGGCGAGCGGCAGGCTTGGCGGCGTCTCTGGGCTCGGGCCAGTCCTCGGGGTGGCCGCGGCCTCCCAGCCGGAAGCTACGCCACCGGCATCCGGCCCCTCCCAAGTGAGCGTTGAGGTCGGGCTTGTACACGTCCGGTCCCGCGCCCTGACCTCTGCGGGGCGGGCGCCGGATTCCCTCTCCGGGGCGGCGGGGAAGCCGGCCGCCTCGCTACCGGTGGCTAGAGGGGTGTGGGGGAGGACACTCCCCGTGTCAAACATACGATGATCAATTCTGAAAATCTGATGTCATCGTATCAAAGAAAAGGTTCTCCTGACCCCAAAGGAGCAAGCCCCAGACCCCAGGTCAAATCAGAACTTAGATCTTACCCCAAATACACGCGTCTAGTCAATTCTTATTAACTAAACTAAAATGTATTAAAGAAAGACAAGAGAGAGGGAGTGTTGGTTAAAAGATCAATCTACAGCCAGACTTGAATTCAATTCTTGAGGTTCAGACACACCGCAGAGATGAGCTTGGAGTTGCCAAAGTCCTTTTAGAGGTTATAGTCCAATGTCCATATTCAGGGGGACGCCAGTCCGTGACTGGGGATCTCACTCCTTATGGCTGAGGGTTTCCCCTTCTTGAAACCCAAAGCAGATCGGAGATGAAGAAGGATCGTGTCCCAGGGTTTTTATACATTTCCAGCAGCCTGAGAACACAATAGGCGTAACTTTTCTTCTCCCAAATATCCCGGCAATTAATCCATTAAACCGGTCAGACGCAGGTTATCACGACCTTCAAAGAGACATAGAGACAATAATACTAATTTAGTTAAGTGTTTTCCTGAATGTTAATATGCCTTTTTCGATCTTTGACTCGAAGCTATAGCCATAGACAAGACTTGTTTGCTTACATCACAAGAGCTGAACAAACATCTGCCCTTCTAGCGCTCACAATGCCGGCTGCATGTCAAAGCTCTGTTCATTTCCATCTCTTCCTAACCAGCCTTTAAAGTTTGGCCACGGGTCAGGTCAGTCTGAGTTATTTAGCTCTTTCTGGACCTGAGATATTATATTACACTCATAACGTCACAGATGGATAGAGCAGGGTGGGGATGGATGGCTGGATGGATGGACAGAGCGCCGTGGATTTGGATGGACAGATAGAAGTGGACAGATGGATGGATGGATGGATGGACAGAGCGACGTGGATTTGGATGGACAGATAGAAGTGGACAGATGGATGGATGGGTGTCATCACGGGGTCCCCGGGCGACGCTCTGGAACTGCTCCCTACGAAGCCAGGCCGGACTCTGGGGGATCCTCCTCTCTCCGAGCCGACTGTCTCCAGGGCAAGACGCTTCCCCAGCTTCCACCTTCCCGGGGCCGACCCTAGAGCATCCAGCCTCCCCTGCCCCGCCGGGCGCGTCCCGCAGCGCGTCCCCCCCGGGCGGGGTCCTGGGGGAGCCAGAGGACCCTGCCCCCCCAGCTCCGCAGTCAGACGTGACTCTCAGCCGGCCGGGAAAACAGAAGGTTTATTAGACAACAGAAACGAGCTTGTAGGTACAGAGAACAGGAACCCTCAGTCAGGTTCATCTTGCGAGGCAGGGAGGCCGGACCCCGGCTCTGGGCCTCCCTCCATGTCCCCAGCCAGCCCCAAACTGAAACTCTCCAGCCTCTCCTCCGGCCTTTGTCTCTTCTCCGGGCCAGGACGCCACCTGATCCCTTTGTTCTCCAACACCTTCAGCCGGCACCTTTGCAGGGGAGGGCCCCAGGCCAGCAGTTGCCAGGAGACAGGGCGTTGGCCATTCTCTGTGCAGACAGCATCACACTGGCCCTCTCGGGCTCTGCAACAATCACACCCCCTGATCCCCCCACCTAGAGACTCAAGAAAGGCCTAGGGGAAACTGAGGCACCCACACAGTATTCAGAGGAAACATTAAGAACAGTCCCACTTTGTCACAATGGGTAGATGGACAGAGGTGCAGGGGGTTGGACGGACCGATGGATGGATGGGTAGATAGAGATGGACAGATGGGTAGATGGACGGGTAGATTGATATGGATGGATGGGTTGGTGGATGGATAGCTGTGTATGGGGATAGACGGATGGACGGATGGACGGGTAGATAGATATGGACAGACGGATGGACGGGTAGATAGATATGGATAGATATGCATAGATGGGTGGATGGACAGCTGGACAGATGTGTATGGGGGTGGATGAATGGATGGATGGCTATGGATGGATGGACGGCCGGATGGATGGATGGATAGATAAATATGGATGGGTGGACGGATGGATAGATATGGACGGAGGGATGGACAGCTGGAGATGAGGATGGACGGGCGGATGGATGGATGGATAGATAAATATGGATGGGTGGACGGATGGAGAGATATGGACGGAGGGATGGACAGCTGGAGATGAGGATGGACGGGCGGATGGATGGATAGATATGGATGAATGGACGGACAGATGGACGGACGGGTAGATAGATATGGACGGATGGACGGCTGGATGGACGGGTAGATAGAGATGGATGGATGGATGGCTGGATGGATGGGTAGATAGAGATGGATGGATGTGCATAGATGGGTAGATAGATATGGATGGATGGATGGACGGATGGATGGACAGGTAGATAGAGATGGATGGATGGACGGACGGATGGATGGACGGATGGATGGATAGAAAGAGATGGATGGATGTGCATAGATGGGTGGATGGACGGGTAGATAGAGATGGATGGATGGACGGACGGATGGATGGACGGGTCGATAGAGATGGATGGATCGATGGATGGATAGAAAGAGATGGATGGATGTGCGTAGATGGGTGGATGGATGGGTAGATAGAGATGGATGGATGGACTGACGGATGGATGGACAGGTAGATAGAGATGGATGGATGGACGGACGGATGGATGGATAGAAAGAGATGGATGGATGTGCATAGATGGGTGGATGGACGGGTAGATAGAGATGGATGGCTCGATGGACGGATAGATAGAGATGTATGTATGTGCGTAGATGGGTGGATGGATGGGTAGATAGAGATGGATGGATGGACGGACGGATGGATGGATGGGTAGATAGAGATGGATGGATGGATGGACGGACGGATGGATGGACGGGTAGATAGAGATGGATGGATGGATAGAAAGAGATGGATGGCTGTGCATAGATGGGTGGATGGATGGGTAGATAGAGATGGATGGATGGACGGACGGATGGATGGACGGGTAGATAGAGATGGATGGATGGACGGACGGATGGATGGACGGGTAGATAGAGATGGATGGATCGATGGACGGATAGAAAGAGATGGATGGATGTGCATAGATGGGTGGATGGATGGGTAGATATAGAGATGGATGGATGGACGGACGGATGGATGGACGGGTAGATAGAGATGGATGGATCGATGGACGGATAGAAAGAGATGGATGGATGTGCGTAGATGGGTGGATGGATGGGTAGATAGAGATGGATGGATGGACTGACGGATGGATGGACGGGTAGATAGAGATGGATGGATCGATGGATGGATAGAAAGAGATGGATGGATGTGCGTAGATGGGTGGATGGACGGGTAGACAGATGTTCATGGGGCTGGCTGCACAGAGGGTCCCCGATACCCCTATGGACAGCCAGGCCCGGCCCTGGGCTGGGGGGGCTCGCTGGTGCCCCGGGCTACCTCTGCCGTGGGCTGGCTCGGGGCCACGGGGTGGGGGTGGGATCCGCTCTGGTGGGGGACGTGGGGGGGGGGCAGATTCCAGCTCTCTCCCAACCCTGGTCTGACTCAGTCCCCTGGCAAGGGGCCCCACACATGGGCAGAGAGGGGTGAGCCCCAGTGCAGGGGGCCCCCTCAGGGCACCTAATCCACTAAGCTGGGGGTCAGAGTCCATCTCCGCTCGGCTGAGAAGCCACCTCGCAGGGGGGAGTCGGGGGGGGGGGGATTTGTCGGGTCAGAGATTTTGCCCCCCCCCCCCACTCGCTGATCACATGCTGGGGGGAAGGGATCGGTGTGGGGCAAAGATCTCGCGGCGGGGGCTGGCCGGGGGCCGGCTGGACAGGAAGATAAAAATTACCCAGCCTGAAAACGAGATGGTTCAATGGTTAAGAGCTGGGAATGCAGGGAGCAGGACTCCTGGGTTCTCCCCCCAGCTCCGGGAGGAGGGCTGGTGGGTCAGAGCAGGGGGGGCTGGGAGCCAGGACTCCTGGGTTCTCGTGCCAGCTTTGGGAGGGGAGTGGGGGCTGGTGGGTTAGAGCAGGGGGTGCTGGGAGCCAGGACGCCTGGGTTCTCTCCCCAGCTTTGGGAGGGGAGTGGGGGCTGGTGGGTCAGAGCAGGGGGGGCTGGGAGCCAGGACTCCTGGGTTCTCTCCCCAGCTTTGGGAGGGGAGTGGGGGCTGGTGGGTCAGAGCAGCGGGGGCTGGGAGCCAGGACTCCTGGGTTCTCTCCCCGGCTCTGGCAGGGGAGCGGGGTCGAAGTCGGAAAGTTTTCTCAGGCCTAGGAGGGAATTTCAGGTCACGTCCAAGGACCCCGAGTTGCCCGCTGGCCCGATGTGGGGCACAGAGACGAACGTGGGGCCTGTGGCTGCCAGGCACCTCAGCCCTATATTCTGCCCGTCTCTTCCTTGGCGTCCCCGGCCTCTGGGCCCCTCCTTGGCCACCCGGCCGGGTCCCTTCGTCTCGGTTTTCCTGGCCACAGAGCAGGTGGCCCCGGCCTGTCAGGGGAGCTCAGCCCCCCCCGCTCCCAGCCCCCCCTGCTCTAACCACCAGGCCCCACTGCCCTCCCGAGCCGGGGAGAGAACCCAGGAGTCCTGGCTCCCAGCCCCCCTGCTCCAACCCACCAGCCCCCACTCCCCTCCCAGAGCCGGGGAGAGAACCCAGGAGTCCTGGCTCCCAGCCTCCCCTGCTCTAACCCACCAGCCCCCACTCCCCTCCCAGAGCCGGGGAGAGAACCCAGGAGTCCTGGCTCCCAGCCCCCCTGCTCCAACCCACCAGCCCCCACTCCCCTCCCAGAGCTGGGGAGAGAACCCAGGAGTCCTGGCTCCCAGCCCCACCTGCTCTAACCCACCAGCCCCCACTCCCTTCCCCAGCACAGAATCATGCACAAGCGAGTTGACACCATTGTTTATTGGGAAGGGTCCCGAGCCGCGCGGGGTCCCTGCACCGAGGAGCCCCCCCCGTGGCAGGTCATGCCCCGTGGCACCCCCAGGGGGCGCTGTGACTTGCTAGTACATTGAGCTGCGGTGGGATTTGGAGTCTGGGCCGAATTCCGGGCGGCAGCAGGATTGAAGCGGCAGGACGCCTGGGTTCCCTCTCCGGCTCTGGGAGGGGAGTGGGGGCTGGTGGGTAAGAGTAGGGGGGGCTGGGAGCCAGGACTCCTGGGTTCTCTCCCCGGCTCTGGGAGGGGAGTGGGGGCTGGTGGGTTGGAGCAGGCGGGGCTGGGAGCCAGGACTCCTGGGTTCTCTCCCCGGCTCTGGGAGGGGAGTGGGGGCTGGTGGGTTAGAGCAGGGGAGGCTGGGAGCCAGGACTCCTGGGTTCTCTCCCCGGCTCTGGGAGGGGAGGGGGGGCTGGTGGGTTAGAGCAGCGGGGGCTGGGAGCCAGGACTCCTGGGTTCCCTCTCCGGCTCTGGGAGGGGAGTGGGGGCTGGTGGGTTAGAGCAGGGGGGGCTGGGAGCCAGGACTCCTGGGTTCTCTTCCTGGCTCTGGGAGGGGAGTGGGGGCTGGTGGGTTAGAGCAGGGGCGGCTGGGAGCCAGGACTCCTGGGTTCTCTCCCTGGCTCTGGGAGGGGAGTGGGGGCTGGTGGGTCAGAGCAGGGGGGGCTGGGAGCCAGGACTCCTGGGTTCTCTGCCCAGCTGTGGGAGGGGAGTAGTGAGCAGGTGGCCCCGGGGGGAGCTCAGGGTGGGGCCTGGCCCCCGTTGGATGGACTCTCAGGTTCCCGAGGCGTGCCCAACTCCTTGGGTCAGGGAGGTCTCAGGTGCCCGCCCGGCTCTGCCTTCCTCTGCGATACAGCGCCGGTAAACCATGGCAGGGAACGCCAAATCCACCACAGCCCTGCCCCCCACCCCGCTCTAACCACTACACCCCACTCCCCTTCCAGAGCCGGGGAGAGAACCCAGGAGTCCTGGCTCCCAGCCCCCCCTGCTCTAACCCACCAGCCCCCACTCCCCTCCCAGAGCCGGGGAGAGACCCCAGGAGTCCTGATTACAATTCCCCATATCAATGAAACCATCTATTTTTAGGGGGCCCCCCAGCAAGAATCACCCTGACTTTATCAGCTAGGCCCACACCAGCCCCCCAGTAAATTTTTTTTTGGGGGGGGGGTTGTGGCATTGGGCAAAGCAGCTCCTCGAGTCACACCCGGGCCAGGGCTAAGCCCATCCCTATTGTCCCCCGTCGCCCCCCCTCTTTAACCCCCTCTCTGGGAACCCCTCAGCACCCCCAAAACCTCCTCTGCCTCTCTGGGCACCCCCCGTCCCCCAGGAGTTATGGGCACCGCCCGCTCCTCCCACCCCACTGGGACCCCCCACCCCGAGATGCTCACTCCCGTCCCCCCAACCCCTCTGGGCTCTGTCCCCCCCGCCCCCCGCTGAGGCCCCTAAAGGCTCCGGGCCGCCAGTCTCCGCAGGGCGTCCTCTTCGAAGCGGAAGAGGGTCCAGCCCTCCTTGGCCGTCAGGTCCTCGCCGCCCTGCCGGGTCAGGAAGCCCATTTCGTTGGCCTTCCAGTTGGCCACGTGCATGCGGAGCTGGCCACAGCCCTTGTCCACGGCCGCCTGCAGGGGGCAGCAAAGGGGAAGGGGTCAGACCCGCTCCTGCGGCGGGGAATCTCCACTACTGGGCAGCAGTGCGGGGCATAAGACACAAGGAGGAGCATAGAGAGGGGTTAGACCTGCTGCTTCGGGGAGAATCTCCGCTACAAGGCGATAGTGCGGGGCATAGGACACAAAGAGGAGCAGAGAGAAGGGTTAGATCCGCTGATGCAGGGGAGAATCTCTGCTACCAGGGGGCAGTGCAGGGCATAGGACACATGGAGGAGCAGAGAAAGGGGTTAGACCTGCTGCTGCGGTGGGAATCTCTGCTACTGGGCAGCAATGTAGGGCATAAGACATAAGGAGGAGCATAGAGAGGGGTTAGACCTGCTGCTTCGGGGAGAATCTCCGCTACAAGGTGATAGTGTGGGGCATAGGACACAAAGAGGAGCATAGAGAAGGGTTAGATCCGCTGCTGTAGGGGAGAATCTCCACTACCAGTGGGCAGTGTGGGGCATAGCACACATGGGGGAGCGGAGAAAGGGACTAGACTCCCTGCTGCTGGGGGGAATCTCCGCTACCTGGCGGCAGTGCGGGGCATAGGACACACAGCGAGGGGTGCGTGATGGCGGGGGTCAGAGGGCTGGGGTGTCACACACACAGGCTAGTCACCCCACTCCTTGCCCATTGCTGAAGTGCCGAGGCCTCAGCCGATCCGGGTTGGGGCTGGTCAGACAGGTGGGGGGTACAAAGAGGGGTTCGCTCCCTAGGGCAGAGTTGGGGGGCTCAGGGTGGGGGGTTAGAGATGAGCAGCCCCCCCCCTCCCGCCCCCAGTGACCGAAACTCACCTGGGCAGCCTTCTCTATCAGCCGCTTCCCGATCTTCTGGCCTGTGGGAGCAACACAACTGAGCCCGGACTCCTGGGTTCTCTCCCACTCTCTGGGAGGGGAGTGGGGGCTGGTGAGTTAGAGCAGTGGAGGCTGGAAGCCAGGACTCCTGGGTTCTCTCCCCAGCTCTGGGAGGGGAGTGGGGGCTGGTGGTTTAGAGCTGGGGAGGCTGGGAGCCAGGACTCCTGGGTTCTCTCCCTGGCTTGTGGCGGGGAGTGGGGCTGGTGGGTCAGAGCAGGGGGGTTGGGAGCCAGGACTCCTGGGTTCTCTCCCCGGCTCTGGGAGGGGAGTGGGGGCTGGTGGGTTAGAGCAGGGGAGGCTGGGAGCCAGGACGCCTGGGTTCTCTCCCCGGCACTGGGAGGGGAGTGGGGGCTGGTGGGTCAGAGCAGGGGCGTTGGGAGCCCGGACACCTGGGTTCTCTCCCGGGGCCCGTACCTCTGAACTGAGGCTGGACGTACAGATTGTCCATGTAGAGGTTCCGGCCCTTCCAGGCGCTGTAGGTGAAGGTGGACAGGACATAACCCACGACGCTGCCTCCTGTGGGGGGATGGCGGAGCCTTGGGCGGGGGCAGGAGCTGCCGGTGTCCCCCCCAGGGCTGGGGTGGCCCCACGACCCACCCTCCCTCCAGCGACAGCAGCCGGTGGCTGTACGGGGCCCATGACACACAGGGAGCCGTCGGCGTCCTGGCCACTGTGGGGCAGATACACGCACAGCAGCAGGGGGCAGCGTCGCACGAGCGCATGCACCAGCAGGAGGCAGAGTCGCACGAGCGCACGCACCAGCAGGGGCAGCGTCGCACGAGCGCACGCACCAGCAGGGCCAGAGTCGCACGAGTGCACGCACTAGCAGGAGGCAGAGTCGCACGAGCGCATGAGGGCACGCACCAGCAGGGGCAGAGTCACACGAGCGCACGCACCAGCAGGGGCAGAGTCGCACGAGCGCACGCACCAGCAGGGGCAGATTCGCACGAGGGCACGCACCAGCAGGGGGCAGCGTCGCACGAGGGCACGCACCAGCAGGGGGCAGCGTCGCACGAGGGCACGCACCAGCAGGGGGCAGTGTCGCACGAGGGCACACACCAGCAGGGGGTAGCGTCAGACGAGCACAGAGGGCAGCATCGCACTGGCACACACACAAGTAGGGGGCAGCGTTGCACGAGAGCACGCACTAGCAGGGGGCAGTGTCGCACGAGCGCACACATTAGCAGGGGGTGCACGCACTAGCAGGGGCGTCGTCGCACGAGAGCACGCACTAGCAGGGGCGTTGTTGCACGCGCGCACGCACCAGCAGGGGACAGCATCGCACGAGCACTCACACCTACCCTCCTTGTTCGTCTGCCCGGGGGGCAGTTCCGCCACGTAACAGTCGTACTGGGGGCGCGCCCCGAACCCGTCCTCTCTCAGCGCTGGGCAGGGGAAGGAGAGAGATGAGTCAGGGCCCAGCGCCCCCCCCCAGGCGTCGGAAAGGGGGGCACCGGAGTGGGGCATTGGGGGGGACGCTGGTGAATGGGAGGGAGCCATAGCCATGGGGCAAGGGGTATGCAGAGACAGAGACCCCCCCAAACTGCTAGGACCCCCTCCCCTCTGCCCAGGCCCCCTCCCCCTCTGCGAGGACCCCTCCCCCTCCATCCCTCCCCCTCTGCTAGGAGCCCTCCCTTGCTACCCCCATCCCTCCCCCTCTGCTGGGACCCCTCCCCCTCTGCCCCACACATCCCTCCCCCTCCCCCCCCGGGCTCTTACCTTCCAGGGTGACTTTCACATCACTGGGGGGCACCTTGTAATCGACGGCAATGTCCTGCAAGAGACAGCCCCCACCTGAGCGCCTCAGAGCCGCCGCTGCCCCCCGGGGCCCCAGCCCCCCACCCCCGAGGGCCAGTCCCCTGGCGACCCCCATCTTGAGCCTCTCTCTGCCCCGATCTCTGGACTCCTGGGTTCTCTCCCTGGCTCTGGGACGAGAGTGGAGTCTAGTGATTAGAGCAGGAGAGGCTGGGAGCCAGGACTCCTGGGTTCTCTCCTCGGCTCTGGGAGGGGAGTGGGGACTGGTGGGTTACAGCAGCGGGGGCTGGGAGCCAGGACTCCTGGGTTCTCTCCCCGGCTCTGGGAGGGGAGTGGGGGCCGGTGGGTCAGAGCAGGGGGGGCTGGGAGCCAGGACTCCTGGGTTCTCTCCCTAGCTCTGGGAGGGGAGCAGGGTCTGGTGGGTCAGAGCAGGGGGGCCTGGGAGCCAGGACTCCTGGGTTCTCTCCGCAGCTCTGGGAGGGGAGTGGGGGCTGGTGGGCTGGGGGGGTTGGCTGGGAGCCAGGACCCCCCCTCCCCTCCCTCACCTTGATCAGCTGCAGGATGGCCTTGCAGTCCTTCACCGTGCACGGCCGGATGATGCAGTTCATGGTGCCGGCTCCCCCCCTCTGCCTCCTTCCCTTCCCGGCCCCTGGACTCCTGCTCCTTTAAGAGCAGAGGTGGGGGCGGGGTGGGGGTGTACTCAAAGTGCTGCCTGGGATCTTTTCGGGGGGAGTGGGGACAAGGCAAAGCGGCACATTTATTGGTAATGCAGGTCTCCATCCATCCTCTATCGTGTGCATATGATCTATATTGCACTCACAGACCCACAAACACACCCCGGCTTGTTGTGGTTACCAACGAATTGCTGCCCTTAACATCACTGGCCAGGTGGGTTAGACCGGGTGGCGCCGGGCTCCTGCCAAGCCGGATCGACGACACGATGAGACCCGGGGTCCTCTGCGAGACGCCCCACTTCTCTAGGGGCTCCCCGCGCGTGCAAACCGATCCCGGAGGCAACATCTGGCTCTGGGGCCGTTGCTCCTTTGTGCGGCTTCGCTCTGGGGGTGGGCCCAATGCTGCAAAGAGGGGGTTTCCCAGAGAAGGGGCCGGCTCCTAACTCCCCGAGGCCGTCAGTGTGGCTGCTCTTCTTCAGGGAGCCCCCTTGACAAGTTGGATTGTCCTTGGGTCTGGCTTCCACCCCTCTCCAACGGTGGCCGCTGTGTGGAGGTGCCGGCCTTCCCCGCCTCATTCATCCGGCGGGGCAACGGATTGCAGAGTGGGGGGCAGATCTGATTCTGCTCCTGGAAAACAGACATTTGTCTTCTACTCTAACTATAGTATCCTCAGGGGCTAGAACATCTGAGAGAAAGTTGTCGACAAGTTTTCTGTATAGGGGTCTAATATAAAGGTCCCATAGCAAATAGGATCTAATACAAAGGTCCCATATCACACAAGGATCTAATACAAAGTTCCCATAGCAAATAGGATCTAATAGAAAGTTCCCATAGCAAATAGGGATCTAATACAAAGTTCCCATAGCAAATAAGGATCTAATACAAAGGTCCCATATCAATAGGGATCTAATACAAAGTTCCCATATCACACAAGGATCTAATACAAAGTTCCCATAGCAAATAAGGATCTGATACAAAGTTCCCATAGCAAACAGGGATCTAATACAAAGGTCCCATATCAATAGGGATCTAATACAAAGTTCCCATATCAATAGGGATCTAATACAAAGGTCCCATAGCAAATAGGATCTAATACAAAGGTCCCATATCACACAAGGATCTAATACAAAGGTCCCATATCAATAGGGATCTAATACAAAGTTCCCATAGCAAACAGGGATCTAATACAAAGTTCCCATAGCAAATAAGGATCTAATACAAAGGGATCTAATACAAAGGTCCCATATCAATAGGGATCTAATACAAAGTTCCCATAGCAAATAGGATCTAATACAAAGTTCCCATATCAATAGGGATCTAATACAAAGGTCCCATAGCAAATAGGATCTAATACAAAGGTCCCATATCAATAGGGATCTAATACAAAGGTCCCATAGCAAATAGGATCTAATACAAAGTTCCCATATCACACAAGGATCTAATACAAAGGGATCTAATACAAAGTTCCCATAGCAAATAAGGATCTGATACAAAGTTCCCATAGCAAACAGGGATCTAATACAAAGGTCCCATATCAATAGGGATCTAATACAAAGTTCCCATATCACACAAGGATCTAATACAAAGGTCCCATAGCAAAGGAGTCGATACAAGGTTGCATGAAAATAGCTTAACACAAGGTTATATGGAGAGGCACAACGCCAAGTCATCTGAACTACAAAATAGCACCCTGCAAAGTCATGAAGATACTTAACACAGCGATGTCTCTATGTTGTCGCTACACAAGTAGAGGGAGGCGTTGTTGTGACGAACTAGGACTGTTGTTAAGGTTTCCCTGAGTACTGTGTGGGTGCCTCGGTTTCCCCTATGCAGTGCTTGAGTATCTAGGTGGTGGGACGACGGTGCATGATTGTTACAAAGCCCTAGAAGGCAGGGGTGGGCAGAGGCCTGGACACAGAGAATGGCCCTGTCTCCTGGCAACAGATGGCCCGGCCCCTCCCCTGCAAAGGTGAGAGCTGAAGGTGTTGGAACAAAGGGATCAGGTGACCTCCTGGCCCGGGAAGGAGACAGTTGTGTCCCATCTCTGAGTCTGAAGGGGCTGCGAATCAGTTCCCTCCGGCGCCAGGAGGGGGCGCCTGGCAGGAAGGAGTCCAAAGAGAGGGGATCCCACTGCTAACACCAAAGAGAGGGGATCCCAGCCCTACCACCAAACAGCGGGGTAATCCCACTGCTTGCACCAAACAGAGGGGGTTCCCACTGCTAACACCAAAGAGAGGGGATCCCACCCCTACCACCAAACAGAGGGGTAATCCCACTGCTTGCACCAAACAGAGGGGGTTCCCACTGCTGACACCAAAGAGAGGGGATCCCACCCCTACCACCAAACAGTGGGGTAATCCCACCGCTGACACCAAAGAGAGGGGATCCCACTGCTAACACCAAAGAGAGGGGATCCCACCCCTACCACCAAACAGAGGGGTAATCCCACTGCTTGCACCAAACAGAGGGGATCCCACCTCTGCCACCAAGCAACCTCTGATTGCAAAGGAGCTTGGGAGACAGAGGGAAGGTGTCTCCCTGCATAGGGAGCAATAGGGGACCTGGGGGTGGGGGGCAGGTCTGCAGCCACAGCTGGGTGTCACGGAGTGTGGGGGAGTCCGGCCCTGCACCCCTCTTCCCCGGATTCACTGGGAGTCTCAGCCAGCCAGTCGAACAGAAGGTTTATTAGAGATGCCAGGAACACAGTCCAAACAGAGCTTGTCAGTACAACCAGGACCCCTCAGTTGGGCCCTTCCGGGGGGCAAGGAGCTTAGACCCCAGCGCGGGGCTCCCTGCATTTCACCCCACAGCTCCAAACGGAGGCAGGGAGGCCAGACCCTGTCTGCCTCTCTCCCCTCCTCTCCAGCCAGCTCCAAACTGCAACTCTCCAGCCCCCCCTCCCCCTTTGTCTCCTTCCCGGGCCAGGAGGTTACCTGATCCCTTTGTTCCAACACCTTCAGCTCTCACCTTTGCAGGGGAGGGGCCGGGCCACCTGTTGCCAGGAGACAGGGCCATTCTCTGTGTCCAGGCCTCTGCCCACCCCTGCCTTCTAGGGCTTTGTAACAATCATGCACCGTCGTCCCACCACCTAGATACTCAAGCACTGCATAGGGGAAACTGAGGCACCCACACAGTACTCAGGGAAACCTTAACAACAGTCCTAGTTCGTCACACTGGGTTTCGAATGGAAGAAATAGGGCCAGGTTTGAGGGTGGCCCTGGTCTACACCGGGGGTTATGGGGAGCGAGAAAGGGCAGCATGTGCGGACAGATAGGGAACTAAAATGGAGCCACGGCTCCCGGGTTAGGGGCTGAGATCTGGGAGGGGAGTAGGGTGGGATTCAGGATTCCTGGGTTCTCTCCCCAGCTGTGGGAGGGGAGGGGGTTTTAGTAGGTCAGAGGGGGGCTGGAATTCAAGACACCCAATGGCCGCAAGCTGGGGAGAGAACCCAGGAGTCCTGGCTCCCAGCCCCTCCGCTCTAACCCACCAGCCCCCACTCCCCTCCCAGAGCCGGGGAGAGAACCCAGGAGTCCTGGAGAGACCCATTCATGCGTAAAGCCCCGAATGGGGGCCAAGGGTGAGTCTCAGAGCTGCTGAGCGTCACGGGACATGTCAGTGCTGTGCCCTGATCCCTGCCCCCCCACTCCGCCCCCCCCCCCGGGCAAGGGACCCACGGCAGCTAGGTCAGCCACTGAGAATTCCCACCCCCTTCCCTGCCGAAGCTGAGACAGCACCTCAGAGGCAGCGCCCCCTAGAGGGGACAGGCCCCTGCCCCATTCCCCGCGCCCCCCCGAGCCAGCCAGTCCCCGCCCTGGGGGTCTTTTTTTATTTAGTAGTCAGCAGATTCTGATGTAAAACTTTAGCTGATGATTAACATTAAAGGACCAAATCTCGGGATGTGAACATGCCGGCGACAGGACACATGGAGAGACAATCCCGTACTTTAGGTCTCCCCGCCAGACCTAACTACCGGCCCCTGCTCTAACCACCAGCCTCCACTCCCCTCCCAGAGCCGGGGAGAGAACCCAGGAGTCCTGGCTTCCCAGCCCCCCTGCTCTTACCCACCAGCCCCCACTCCCCTCCCAGAGATGGGTAGAGAACCCAGGAGTCCTGGCTCCCAGCCCCCCCTGCTCTAACCACCAGCCTCCACTCCCCTCCCAGAGCCAGGGAGAGAACCCAGGAGTCCTGGCTCCCAGCCCCCCTGCTCTAACCCACCAGCCTCCACTCCCCTCCCAGAGCCGGGGAGAGAACCCAGGAGTCCTGGCTCCCAGCCCCCCTGCTCTAACCCACCAGCCCCCACTCCCCTCCCAGAGCCGGGGAGAGAACCCAGGAGTCCTGGCTCTCAGCGGTGCCCCCCCCCCCCCGCAACTCTAACCCACTCGACACCGGATTAAATGAAGCCAAAGGACCCGGTTTTACTGTGAACCAAACTGTGGGATTTATTCAGCCCCAGAAAACAAGAACAACCTCGCCGCGCCCTCTGGAGATCACAGGCAAAACTGACTCCATCTATCCCCCCCGGGGTGTAAATCCGGAGTCACTCCACTGATCCCCAGCGGGTGTGAACACGATTGGGAGCGACTCCGGATTCTCAGCGGGTGTGAACGCAATTGGGAGCGACTCCGGATTCTCAGCGGGTGTGAACGCGATTGGGAGCGACTCCGGATTCTCAGCGGGTGTGAACGCGATTGGGAGCGACTCCGGATTCTCAGCGGGTGTGAACGCGATTGGGAGCGACTCCGGATTCTCAGCGGGTGTGAACGCAATTGGGAGCGACTCCGGATCCCCAGCGGGTGTGAACGGGATTGAAAGTGACTCCGGATTTCCAGCAGGTGTGAACGCTATTGGGGGCGACTCCGGATCCCCAGCGGGTGTGAATGTGATTGGGAGCAACTCCGGATTCCCAGAGGGTGTGAACGCAACTGGGAGTGACTCTGGATCCCCGGCGGGTGTGAACGCGATTGGGAGCGACTCCGGATCCCTGGAGGGTGTGAACGCGATTGGGAGCGACTCTGGATCCCTGGAGGGTGTGAACACGATTGGGAGGGACTCCGGATCCCTGGCGGGTGTGAACGCGATTGGGAGCGACTCCGGATCCCCGGCGGGTGTGAATGCGATTGGGAGCGACTCCAGATCCCCGGCGGGTGTGAACGCGATTGGGAGCGACTCCAGATCCCCGGCGGGTGTGAACGCGATTGGGAGCGACTCTGGATCCCTGGAGGGTGTGAATGCGATTGGGAGCGACTTCGGATCCCCGGAGGGTGTGAACGCGATTGGGGGCGACTCTGGATTCCCAGCAATGGGTCCCGGAAGCCATGGGGCAGCGGTGGGGCTCATGGGAAGGGGTGCGCGGGGGGCAGGTTGTAGCTGGCGTCAAGGAAGATGGTGAGGGTCCCGACGCTGGTGAAGGTGATGAACGTCCAGAGGAAGAGACGGTCGACCACCATCGCCACGTACTGCCAGTCCTCCTTGAGCTGGGGGGAGATGGGGGGCAGGGGGAGTGAGATGGGGGCTGCCCCTTGCCGCCCTCTAACGCTCTGCTGTGTAGGCGTACCTAGTGACCCCTAACCTAGCCCCACTGATCCTCCTTAAGCCATCCCACCACCCCCTAAGTCTGCCCCATTGGCCACCCCATAACCCTGCCCCACTGACGCCCATAAACCTTCCCACCACCCCCTAAGTCTGCCCCATTGGTGCCCCCTTAACTTTGCCCCATAGGGACCCCCATCCATGCCCCAGTGGCCCCCATAAACCTTCCCACCACCCCTAAGTCTGCCCCATTGGCTGCCCTATAACCCTGCCCCACTGACCTTCATAAACCTTCTCACCAGCCCCTAAGTCTGCCCCATTGGTTTCCCCATAACCCAGCCCTGTTGTGGACCACAGCCCTGTCCCACTGACCTCCATAAACCTCCCCCAACGCCCAAGACGTCCCCATTGCCCCCCTTAACCCTGGCCCATAGGGGCCCTCAACCCTGCCCCACAGGCCCCCATAAACCTTCCCACCACCCCCTAAGTCTACCCCATTGTCCCCATAACCCTGCAACATTGTGGCCCCCAGCCCTGCCCCATTGACCCTCATGAACATCCCCCAACCCCCAAGACTTCCCCATTGGTCCCCCTCAGCCCTGACCCATAGAGGCCCCCAACCCTGCCCCACAGATCCTCTAAACCTGATCCACTGAACCCCCCTAAACTTGACACGCTGGCCTCTAACCCTGCCCCACCAGGCCCCTAAATTTGCCCCATTGGCCCCTAAACTTGCCCCACTGAGCCCCCCCAAAACCTGCCCCATTGTGCTGCTCATTCCCCCTTCCATGGGTACGGGCAAAGCTCCCCACTGCGCTCGGCGCTGGACGGACAGACAAGCTCCGATCCCGGGGCGTGGGGGGGGCGTTGGCTGGGGCCGGAGCCAGAGTCCACGGGTGATGGGCAGCCGGCCGGTCCCCGCTCACCGTGTCGTAGTCCTCCTGGTCCTGCAGCTGCCGGGCGACGTAGGTGACGGCGTCCATGGCGGACTTGAGGTCGGGCGGCAGGACGAGGCTTTCGCTGGGCCCCTCGATGAACCGCCGCAGGTCCTGGGAGAAGGGGTCCTGGTAGAACCTGAAGGGGCGACCGTGGCCCATGAGATGCGCCCACCTCTGGGGCGGGGCGGCTGGGTACCCAGCACCCGCCGCTGAGCCCCCCACCCCGCTCCCCGCCCCCCAGCACCCCCCACATCTGACCTGCTGGGCTTGGGGAAGAGGAAGTCACAGGTGGGTTTGCGGATGAAATACTCGTCGGTGCCCCGGTTGCTTTTCACCCCCAGTTCCCGTCGGGGGGCCGGGGGAGGCTTCAGGAGGGGCTCCAGTTTCGGCCGCTGCAGCCCCAGGTACCGTGGGAGCCGGTGAATGAAAATCTGCCCAGGAGAGAGAATCCAGAATCACCCCCCATGAGCCCCCGCCCTGGGGCCGGGGGGGGGGGAGCCGACGCCCCCTAGAGGGGACAGGCCCCCTGCCCCATTCCCCGCCCCCCTGAGCCAGCCATAGGGGCCCCCAACCCTGCCCCACAGATCCTCTAAACATGATCCACTGACCCCCCCCAAACTTCACATGCTGGCCTCTAACCCTGCCTCACCAGGCCCATAACCCTGCCCCACAGCCCCCTAAATTTGATCCATTGGCCCCTAAACATGCCCCACCGACCCTCCCAAACCTGCCCCACTGAGCCCAGCCAAAACCTGCCCCATTGTGCCGGGTGGGAATCGACGCCCCCTAGAGGGAACAGGCCCCTGCCCCATTCCCCGCCCCCCTGAGCCAGCCAGTCCCTGCCCTGGGGCCGGGTGGGAGCCGGTGCCCCCTAGAGGGAACAGGCCCCTGCCCCATTCCCTGCCCCCCTGAGCCAGCCAGTCCCTGCCCTGGGGCCAGGTGGGAGCTGGCGACCCCTAGAGGGGACAGGCCCCTGCCCCATTCCCTGCCCCCCTGAGCCAGCCAGCCCCCGCCCTAGGGCCGGGGGGGCATAAGGGGGCGCGTTACCTGCCTGACCCAGAAGGGCATGTCGTGGGTGTTGGGCGAGCGGTGGTGGAGGTTCAGCACCACCACACTGAGGATGACAGAGAAGGTCACCAGGATCATGGTGAACATGAGGTACTTGACGATGATGGGCACCGCCAGCGAGGTCTCCGGCACCTTGTCCGCCAGCAGCAGCAGGAAGACGGTGAGGGTGAGCAGGGCGAAGATGGAGAGGGTCATCTTCTCCCCTGGGCAGAGACCGGGGCGTCAGCTGGGCCCGGGGGGGGGGGGGACTGGGAGACCCGAGCCCATCTGACATGGCCTCTGGTCTCTCCCCAGCGACAGGGGGTTCTGGTGCCCATCTAACATGGCCTCTGGTCTCTTCCCACTGACAGCAGGTTGTGTGGTCCATCTAACATGGCCTCTGGTCTCTTCCCAGCGACACGGGATTCTGGTGCCCATCTAACATGGTCTCTAGTCTCTTCCCAGCAACAGGGGATTCTGGGGCCCATCTGACATAGCCACTGGTCTCTCCCCAGCGACAGGGGGTTGTGGGGCCCACCTAACATGGCCTCTGGTCTCTCCCCAGCGACAGCAGGTTGTGGGGCCCATCTAACATGATCTCTAGTCTCTTCTCAGTGACAGAGGATTCTGGTGCCCATCTAACATGGCCTCTGGTCTTTCCCCAGTGACAGGGGGTTCTGATGCCCATCTAACATGGCCTCTGGTCTCACCCAGGGACAGGGAATCCAGTGCCCATCTTGCATGGCCTCCTGTCTGCCAAGGTGCCCATCTAGGATGGACTCCGGTCTGCTGAGGGAGACCGGAGTCCTGGCACTGGATTGCTCAGCCCCCCGCAAAGTGGGAGGTTCCTGGGAGGAGAGGAAACCCTGGCCCCCGATTCCAGCCCCCCTGGAATGGGTCCGGCCCTCCCCCAGCCCGGCACCCACCGGCGTCGGGGGGCAGGTAGAAGACGAAGATGGCCAGGATGGTGATGAGGATGCAGGGGATGATGATGTTGATGATGTAGAAGAGCGGCTTGCGGCGGATGATGAGGTAGAAGGTCAGGTCCTCGTGCTGTGGATCCCCGGGCAGTGTGTTGCGCCGGGCTGGCTTGTGCCGGATCTCCCACTGCCCGTTGTCTGGGGGACAGAGAGGTGGGTTAGGGGCCAAGGGGTGCCAGTCCGGACTCACCCCACTAGGAGTGGCAGGGGAGTGGGGCCCAGAGACAATTGGTGGCAGAGGTGGGATCACTACCCAGCATATGCAGGGATTGGCTGTGTGGGTTGTGTCTTTGCATCAAGTAAATCTGTGTGCACGCTCATGTGTGGGTGTGCAGGGCGGGCTCTGTGTGTCACGTTGTATGTGTGTGGCTCTGTGTGGGTCACTCTGTGTGTGTTGAGGCTTTGTGCGTGTGTCACTGCGTTTGTGGTGCGGCTAGGTGGCATTCTGCCTGTGTGTGTTGTGGCTTTGTGTGTGGGTCGCACTGGGTGTGTTTTGTTGTGTGCATCATGGTTGTGTGTGTGTGTTGCTCTGTGTGAGTTGTGGTCATGGGTGTGACACTCTGCGTGTGTGTGTGTGTGTAGCTGTGTGTTGTGGTTGTGTGTTTGTTCCTGTGCGCATCACTCTGTGTGTGTTGTGGTCGTCAATGTGTGTGTGTAGCTCTGTTTTGGTGTGTGTGTTGCTCTGTGTGTTGTGGTGGTGTGTGAGATATGGCTCTGTGTGTGTACCTCTCTGTGTTTGTGTAACTCTGTATGTGTTGTGGTTGTGCATGCCTGGCTGTGTGTGTGTGACATAGAGAGATGGTCATGTGTGTGTAGCTCTGTGCGTGTTTGAGATGACTGTATGTGTTGTGTACGTGGCTGTGCATGTGTAGGGGTGTGTGTGTAGCTCAATTTGTGTGTAGCTGTGTGTGTGTTGTGGTTGTTTATGTGTGGCTTTGTGAGTGTGTGTAGCTGTGTGTGTGTGTGTAGCTGTAGGTGTGTGTAGCTGTAGGTGTGTGTAGCTGTGTGTGTGTGTAGCTCTGTGTGTGTGTGTGTGTGTGTAGGTGTGTGTTTTGATTGTGCCTGTGTGACTGTGTGTAGCTGTGTGTGTAGCTCTGTGTGTGTGTTGTGATTGTGCATGCATGGCTCTGCGTTGTGTGTGTGTCGCTGTGTGTGTGTGTGGGTGCATAGCTGTGTGTGTCTGTGTGTACCTGTGTGTGTGTGCATAGCTCTGTATGTAGTTCTCTGTGTGCGTCTCTGTGTGTAGCTGTGCATGTGTGTCTCTGTGTGTAGCTGTGCATGTGTAGCTGTGTGTGTGCATAGCTCTGTATGTAGCTCTGTGTGTGTGTCCGTGTGTAGCTGTGTGTGTATGTTGCTGTGTGTGTAGCTGTGGGTGTGTAGTTTTGTGTGTGGGTGTGTGTATCTCTGTGTGTAGCTGTGGGTGGGTGTTGTCGGGTGTGCGTGTACGGCAGCTCACTGATGAAGTTGTCTCTGTGTGTGGGTGTGTAGCTGTGGGTGCATGTGCGGCGCGGCGGTTCACCAATGAAGGTGCCTCTGTGTGTGTGTCTGTGTGTAGCTGTGGGTGTGCGGTGCCCCGGCTCACCGATGAAGGTGTCTGGGTGTGTGTCCGGGTGTAGCTGTGGGTGTGTCCAGGTGTAGCTGTGTCTGTCCGGGTGTAGCTGTGGGTGTACGGCATGCCTGGCTCACTGATGAAGGTGTCTCTCTCTGTGTGTGCGTGTAGCTGTGCCTGGGTGTAGCTGTGGGTGTGTGACATGCCCGGCTCACCGATGAAGGTGTCTGGGTGTGTGTCTGGGTGTAGCTGTGTCTGGGTGTAGCTGTGGGTGTGTCCGGGTATAGCTGTGTCTGTCCAGTTGTAGCTGTGGGTGTGCGGAGCGCCCGGCTCACCGATTAAGGTGTGTGTGTGTAGCTGTGTCTGGGTGTGTCCGGGTGTAGCTGTGGGTGTGTCCGGGTGTAGCTGTGGGTGTGCAGCATGGCGGATCACTGATTAAGGTGTCCGAGTGTAGCTGTGTCCGGGTGTGTCCGGGTGTAGCTGTGGGTGTGTCCGGGTGTAGCTGCGGGCGTGTCTGGGTGTAGCTGTGGGTGTGCAGAATGGCGGCTCACCAAGGAAGGTGTCCAGGTGTAGCTGTGTCTGGGTGTGTCTGGGTGTAGCTGCGGGTGTGTCCGGGTGTAGCTGCGGGTGTGCAGCATGGCGGCTCACCGATGAAGGTGTCTGGGTGTAGCTGTGTCTGGATGTGTCCAGGTGTAGCTGCGGGTGTGTCCGGGTGTAGCTGCGGGTGTGCGGTGTGCCTGGCTCACTGATGAAGGTGTCTCTGGGTGTGTCCGGGTGTAGCTGTGTCTGGGTGTGTCCGGGTGTAGCTGCGGGTGTGTCCGGGTGTAGCTGCGGGTGTGCGGCGTGCCCAGCTCACCGATGAAGGTGTCTCTGGGTCTCTCTGTGTGTCCGGGTGTAGCTGTGTCTCTGTGTGTCTCCAGGTGTAGCTGCGGGTGTGCGGCATGCCCGGCTCACCGATGAAGGTGTCTCTGTGTGTGTCTGGGTTTGGTGGTGTCTGGGTGTGTCTGGGTGTAGCTGCGGGTGTGTCCAGGTGTAGCTGTGTCTGGGTGTAGCTGTGGGTGTGTCCGGGTGTAGCTGCGGGTGTGCGGCGCGCCCGGCTCACCGATGAAGGTGTGTGTGTGTCTGGGTGTGTCTGGGTGTAGCTGCGGGTGTGCGGTGCGCCCGGCTCACCGATGAAGGTGTGTGTGTGTCTGGGTGTGTCCGGGTGTAGCTGCGGGTGTGCGGCGCGCCCGGCTCACCGATGAAGGTGTGTGTGTGTCTGGGTGTGTCCGGGTGTAGCTGCGGGTGTGCGGCGCGCCCGGCTCACCGATGAAGGTGTGTGTGTGTCTGGGTGTGTCCGGGTGTAGCTGCGGGTGTGTGGCGCGCCCGGCTCACCGATGAAGGTGTGTGTGTGTCTGGGTGTGTCCGGGTGTAGCTGCGGGTGTGTGGCGCGCCCGGCTCACCGATGAAGGTGTGTGTGTGTCTGGGTGTGTCCGGGTGTAGCTGCGGGTGTGCGGCGCGCCCGGCTCACCGATGAAGGTGTGTGTGTGTCTGGGTGTGTCCGGGTGTAGCTGCGGGTGTGTGGCGCGCCCGGCTCACCGATGAAGGTGTGTGTGTGTCTGGGTGTGTCCGGGTGTAGCTGCGGGTGTGCGGCGCGCCCGGCTCACCGATGAAGGTGTGTGTGTGTCTGGGTGTGTCCGGGTGTAGCTGCGGGTGTGCGGTGCGCCCGGCTCACCGATGAAGGTG
The DNA here is from genome assembly GCA_033296515.1 of Macrochelys suwanniensis. Classification (NCBI taxonomy): domain Eukaryota; kingdom Metazoa; phylum Chordata; order Testudines; family Chelydridae; genus Macrochelys; species Macrochelys suwanniensis. Next base: position 14,973,585 of record CM065798.1, on the reverse strand, counting down.
TGTGTGTGTCTGGGTGTGTCCGGGTGTAGCTGCGGGTGTGCGGCGCGCCCGGCTCACCGATGAAGGTGTGTGTGTGTCTGGGTGTGTCCGGGTGTAGCTGCGGGTGTGCGGTGCGCCCGGCTCACCGATGAAGGTGTTCTCCAAGACGACGATCTCCCGCACCTCGCGCCCGGCCTCGTCCAGGGGGTGCAGCAGGCCGAGCTCGGCCGCCCCGTAGGCGTAGGACTGGAACACCATGGTGCAGTTCTGCCAGTCGAAGGGGAAGTAGGTCACCTGGGGAGGGGAGAGAGTGTGGGCACGGCGCCCCCTGGTGGACCCCCTCAGCCCGGCGCCCCCTGCTGGGCCCCCCCGAACCACAGTGCCCCCTGCTGGACCCCCTCAGCCCGGCGCCCCCTGCTGGACCCTCTCAGCCTGGTGCCCCCTGCTGGCCCCCCCCGAACCACAGTGCCCCCTGCTGGGCCCCCCTCAGCCTGGCGCCCCCTACTGGGCTCCCCCCTGCTGGGCCCCCCCTGCACCACAGTGCCCCCTGCTGGGGCCCCCTGAACCACAGCGCCCCCTGCTGGGCCCCCCCTGCACCACAGCGCCCCCTGCTGGGCCCCCTCTGTCCCCCTCAGCACAGCGCCCCCTGCTGGGCCCCCTCTGTCCCCTGCAGCCCAGCGCCCCCAGCCCGGGGCTCAGCTCACCTGGACACTGCAGCTGCTGCGGTAGAGAGCTGGGGGGAGCCAGCGAACGGTCCCAGCGTGAGAGACCAAAACATTCACCGGCAAAGCAATGTCGAAATTCCCATCGTTACTGAAAGACAGAAAGAATGAGTGAGAAAGAAGTGTAAAAGAAAGAAAGAAAGAAAGGGAAAGAGAAAGAAAAGATGAGGGAGAAAAAGAAAGAAAGGGTTAGTGAGAAAGAAACAAAGAAAGAAAGAATGAGTGTGAGAGCAAGAACGCAAGCAAGAAAGAAAGGGATGAGTGTAAAAGAAAGAAAGAAAGAATGGATGAGTGTGAAACAAAGAAAGAAAGAAAGTGTGACAGGAAGAAAGAAAGAATGGATGAGTGTGACAAAGAAAGAAAGAAAAGATGAGTGAGAAAAAGAAAGGGTTAATGAGAAAGAAACAAAGAAAGAATGAGTGTGAAAGGAAGAAAGAAAAAAGATAAAGAAAGAAAGAACGGATGAGTGAAAGAAAGAAAGAATGAGTGTGAAAGGAAGAAAGAAAAAGAGAAAGAAAGAAAGAAGGGATGAATGTGAAAGAAAGAAAGAAAGAATGAGTGTGAAAGGAAGAAAGAAAAAAGAAAGAAAGAACGGATGAGTGTGAAAGAAAGAAAGAAAGAAAGAAAGAAGGCGCGAGTGTCGCACCGTCCGGGCTAGACTGTGCTATTCACACCCTGTGGCCCCCCCGGCCCCCCCTCACTTGTTCATGAGGTAGATGTCCGGGAGCCAGACTTTGTCGGAGTTGGTCCGGACGGACGCGATGTCGTCGAAGTCGGACAGGTTCCAGCTCAGGCGATAGTCCGTCCACTCCTGGGGCCGGCGAGAGCGAGGGATGGATGGAGAGGGGGTGAGTGCGAGAGAAGGAAAGAAATAGGGAATGGTGTGAAAGAAAGAAAGAAAGAAAGAAAGAAAGAAAGAAAGAAAGAAAGAAAGAAAGAAAGAAAAAGATTAGTGTGAAAGAAAGAAGGAAAGAAAGACAGAGCATGAAACAAAAAGAATGGATGAGTGTGAAAGAAAGAAAGAAAAAAGAAAGAAAAGATTAGTGTGAAAGAAAAAAAGGATGAGTGTGAAAGAAAGAAAAAGAAAAGATCAGTGAGAAAGAAAGAAAGCATGAAACAAAAAGAAAGAATGAGTGTGAAAGAAAGAAAGAATGAGTGTGAAAGAAAGAAAGAATGAGTGAAAGAAAGAAAGAAAAAGAAAAGATCAGTGTGAAAGAAAGAAAGAGCATGAAACAAAAACAAAGGATTAGCAAGAAAGAAAGAATGGATGAGTGTGAAAGAAAGAAAGAAAGAAAGAAAGCTCCTCTCACTGTGTTTGTCCTCCCAGCCCCACCCCACCGTGTGAGGCCGGGCAGGGCCGTTTGCCCCATAGCACAGATGGGGAAACTGAGGCACGCTGTGTTGGGAATGGACCAGTCCCCGCGGCGCCTGCTACAGATAAGAACACAGAGCTGGGGCACATTTCCCCACTGCCCCCCCCCTTTTACAGAGCCACCCCCCGAAATCTACCCCTGCACTGCCCCCCCCCGTCGCCATCAGGTGGCGCCGGCTACCTGTGCGGGTGCAAAGAGGAACACGGCCCCAGCCCCCCATCTGGGATGGGATACGAGGTGGAGGGGGGCACTAGGCGTGGAAATATTTTGGGGGTGGGTGGGGGGACGGTACCCACCAGGTCCATATACACCTTCGTGGTCAGCTCCTCGCTTTTTTCATTCTGGGGGGGGGGGTGAGAAAGGGTTAAAAAGTCATTCGGGGGATACCCCCCTCGCCCCCAGAATCCTGCCCCCTCCCCAGGATCGGTGCCTCCCCCGCGGAACCCCCTTGAGGAGGGATAGGGCCTTTTTTTGGGGGGGGGGAAATGGGACAGTGTGGGTGGGTTTATGGGGAGCCAGATGGGGCTGAGATGGACTCCCCCCCCTCCCCCGGGGTGCCACCCCCAGGCACGTATCCAGCTGCCCCTCCCCCTCCGGCCCCCGTTTCCTGCCCCCCTTCCCCCATCCACGGCTATTTATAACACTCCGGAACAGCTGCTGTCTCTGGCCACGGGCCAAGGGGGCGGGCAGGAGGTCCTTAACCCTCTCCCTGTCAGAGCCGGGGGGGCCCGCTGCCCCCCCGCCCCCCCATGGGCGCTAGCTGCCCGAAGAAAGGAATCTAGAACGAGAGGCCCAGGCGTCACAGCTGAAGCAACCGCGTTCTAGGTCGCTCTACCGCGGCGTTGGCCCCTGGCCTGGAAGGAACCACCGGAAAGCTAACCTAGAACACAGTCAGCGCAGCGGTGAGCGAGGCCGCTCTAGAACATGCACTGGACTGGCTCTGGAACGTCGCCAGGGAGAACATCCAGGACACGGCGCCCTGTTCTAGGCTGTTCTAGAGCAAGGTCTCGGCTAGCACGGGGGGTGATTGGTCTAGGCTGCCCCCAGGGCGGTAATCTCAGAACACGGCATCCGCCAGCCAGTACCCATTAGGAGTCTAGAACATGGTCTAGAACAGCACGAGCAGCTGCCCCACGTGTAAGCGAATCTAGAACGTGGTCTCTTGTTGATCGGGAGCTCTGGCCCAGGAGGCCGACCTAGAACATTCCAGGGGGGGGGTGCGCGTGCGTGGGTGGCTGATCTAGAACTCGGGTTCCTCACCAGGCTGATGAGCTGTGACAGGGACATGCCCACCCGGACGAACACCTTGTCGTGGAGGGTGCGGGCGGGGCGGACGTTGGGGTTGTAGTTCTCGAACAGCTTCTCCAGCAGACGCTCCTCGGCCTCCAAGCCGCCTGCCACTGCCGGGAGGGAGGGTGTGTGTGAGTGTGAGTGTGAGTGTGGTTCCCCATCGCACCCCCCTGCAACCTAGTACCGTTCCATGGGACATAGCTAACCACTGAGCCGGCTATCCATCCATCCATCCCTCCTTCCCCACACGTTCCCTCTATCCATCTCTCCATCCCCACACCGACACACCTCTACCTCTCCCCCATCCCTCCGTTCCCCCCCCCCGACCCTGTCAATCCATCCGGCCCCACAGCCCCTCTGTCTATCCATCCCCACTCAGATACACCTCTGTCTCTATCCATCCATCCACCCCCCATCTCTCCCCCCATCCCCTCCACCCTTCAATCAGACCGTCCCCACACCTTCTCCGTCTATCCAGCCATCCACCCCCTATCTCTCCACCCATCCTTCCATCCCCTCCACCCTTCAGTCTGTCCATCCCCACACCTCCTCTGTCTATCCATCCATCCCTCCTCACACCCCGCTCCATCCATCCATTCCCATACACACCCATCCATCCATCTGCCCCCACAGCCCCTCTATCCATCCCTCCCCACACCCCTCTATCTATCTATCCCCCATCTCTCCCCGCCATCCCCTCCACTCTTCAATCAGACCGTCCCCACACCTTCTCTGTCTACCCATCCATCCCCATACACCCCATCCATCTCCACACTCCTCTATTTATCCATCCATCCACCCCATCCATCCACCCGCACACCTTCTCTATCTATCCATCCACCCCATCCATCCCCCCCACAGCCTCCATCCTTCCCCACACCCCTCTATCCATCCACCCATGCCTCCACACCCTCTCCCCCCATCCATCCCCTCACCCCTCCTCCATCCATCCCTCCACCGCCCCCACATCTACATCCAATCTCTCTCCCCATATCTAGCCCCAGTGCCCATGGCTCTATCTGCTCTACCTGGGCCCCCGCCCGTCCCCACCCAGAGGGCCCCCTCTCTGGCCCCACGCCCCGCTCTCTAGCTGGGGCCTGGCTCTGGGGGGGCTGGGGAGGGGGGCTGAGCTTACCCACTGTCAGGAGAAGCCAGAGGGTCACCAGCGCTGGGGCCGCCCGCGCCATGGCTGCGTCCGTGTGTCCGTCTGTCTCCTTGAGGCCCCCCACCAGCCGCCCCATTGGTCCCACCAGCTGTCACTGGAGTGGGGGGGGGGGGAGCGGGCTGGAGGGTTCCGGGGCGGGGGCCACGTTCCGCAGCTGCCATGAGAAATCTGGAGGCGCCACCTGTTCTGGACTGGGGGGGGGGGGGAGCAGGGATCTTTAACCCTTTGGGACCCAGAGCCTGGTAGGGGAGGTGAAGGGTCCGCAGCGGGATTCGAACCCACAGCCCTCTGCGGGGGGATAGATAGATAGATAGATGGGGTGGACGGGGATGGATAGATAGATAGATGGGGTGGATGGGGCTAGATAGATACTGATGGATGGATGGATGGAGGATAGATGGGGTGGGGGGATGGAAAGAGGGGGATGGGGGTGTGGGAGGATGACGGGGGACAGACGAGGGGTGGTGGGGCAGATGTCAGGGGCCGAGGCCGCCTGGAGACGGGGAAGACCCGGAACCAGACACCCGGGTGTCCTGGAATGGCCCCTGGGGCAGGTTCTCTGTGGGGGGGGGGGCTGAGGAAAACCTGGGGGTGGATCGAGTCCCCCTCGCCGGCGACATGGAAGGCCTGGAACTGGATCCCGGTGTAGCCGGGAATGGAGTTAAGTGGCAGCCACTTCTCCGGGAGACGGGTAAATCCCGGAGCCGGCTCCCGGCTCGGAGTCCCCCACAGCCCCTCCCCCAAGGGAGACGGGTAAATCCCGGAGCCGGCTCCCGGCTCGGAGTCCCCCACAGCCCCTCCCCCAAGGGAGACGGGTAAATCCCGGAGCCGGCTCCCGGCTCGGAGTCCCCCACAGCCCCTCCCCCCCAGGGAGACGGGTAAATCCCGGAGCCGGCTCCCGGCTCGGAGTCCCCCACAGCCCTTCCCCCCAGGGAGACGGGTAAATCCCGGAGCCGGCTCCCGGCTCGGAGTCCCCCACAGCCCCTCCCCCCAGGGAGACGGGTAAATCCCGGAGCCGGCTCCCGGCTCGGAGTCCCCCACAGCCCCTCCCCCCAGGGAGACGGGTAAATCCCGGAGCCGGCTCCCGGCTCGGAGTCCCCCACAGCCCCTCCCCCCAGGGAGACGGGTAAATCCCGGAGCCGGCTCCCGGCTCGGAGTCCCCCACAGCCCCTCCCCCCAGGGAGACGGGTAAATCCCGGAGCCGGCTCCCGGCTCGGAGTCCCCCACAGCCCCTCCCCCCAGGGAGACGGGTAAATCCCGGAGCCGGCTCCCGGCTCGGAGTCCCCCACAGCCCCTCCCCCCAGGGAGACGGGTAAATCCCGGAGCCGGCTCCCGGCTCGGAGTCCCCCACAGCCCCTCCCCCCAGGGAGACGGGTAAATCCCGGAGCCGGCTCCCGGCTCGGAGTCCCCCACAGCCCCTCCCCCAAGGGAGACGGGTAAATCCCGGAGCCGGCTCCCGGCTCGGAGTCCCCCACAGCCCCTCCCCCAAGGGAGACGGGTAAATCCCGGAGCCGGCTCCCGGCTCGGAGTCCCCCACAGCCCCTCCCCCAAGGGAGACGGGTAAATCCCGGAGCCGGCTCCCGGCTCGGAGTCCCCCACAGCCCCTCCCCCAAGGGAGACGGGTAAATCCCGGAGCCGGCTCCCGGCTCGGAGTCCCCCACAGCCCCTCCCCCAGGGAGACGGGTAAATCCCGGAGCCGGCTCCCGGCTCGGAGTCCCCCACAGCCCCTCCCCCCAGGGAGACGGGTAAATCCCGGAGCCGGCTCCCGGCTCGGAGTCCCCCACAGCCCCTCCCCCCAGGGAGACGGGTAAATCCCGGAGCCGGCTCCCGGCTCGGAGACCCCCACAGCCCCTCCCCCAAGGGAGACGGGTAAATCCCGGAGCCGGCTCCCGGCTCGGAGTCCCCCACAGCCCCTCCCCCCAGGGAGACGGGTAAATCCCGGAGCCGGCTCCGAGTCCCCCACAGCCCCTCCCCCAGGGAGACGGGTAAATCCCGGAGCCGGCTCCCGGCTCGGAGTCCCCCACAGCCCCTCCCCCAAGGGAGACGGGTAAATCCCGGAGCCGGCTCCCGGCTCGGAGTCCCCCACAGCCCCTCCCCCAGGGAGACGGGTAAATCCCGGAGCCGGATCCCAGCTCGGAGTCCCACACAACCACATGGAGCCAGCTCGAATCATAGAAATATGGTTTATTCCCTTGGTTGTGCAGGTCGGGGGGGCCCCGGCAACTTTGTACTGAGGGGGGGGAAGGTTGGGGGAGGGTTTATTGCAGAGGGAGGGGCTGTCACTCATGCAGGCCGGGGCCTTATTGCTATCTGTGCAGGGAGAGGGTGGGGGAGGGCCAGGAAGGGGGAGGAGCTACAAAGGGGGCGGGGCAGAAGAGGGGAGGGGCCAGAGAAGGGGAGGGGCTGTAGGGGGAGGGTGCGAGGGGCAGTGGGGGTGGGGAATAGAGCAGAGGAATGGGGGGGAGGCCTAGGGGGGTATGGACAGAGGAAAGGGGGGCACATGAGGGTCCCGTGTTCCCCTCCCCCACCCACTACACATGGTGGGGGGCAGGTTGGGGCCCCGGGGGGCGGTGGGGGGGGGGGTCAGAGCTGTACAGAGATATACACAGTGGCGGCTTGTACAAAATACACACGAGAGAGAGAGAGAGAGAGAGAGAGAGACGTATAACCCCCCCCCGATCTCAGAGCCCCCCAATCCGGATCCTCCCCCCATCCCTGCCATGCATGTGACCTGAGTCTCCCGCCCCATGGGGCATGATCCAGTGGGGCCAGCCCTGCCTGCCGGGGGAGGGCGGCCCCTGCTGCCCCCCCCCCGCCCAGCTCCCTGCCCCACGGCACCCCCTAGCGCCCCATGGGGCCAGCCCTGACTGAGCGCCCCCTGCTGAGCCTCCCCCCGCACATCCCAAAGAAAGAGTGATAGGGAGAGGATAGAGGCCTGTGTGTCTCTGTGTGTGCGACTTTCTCTGGGTGCGCGCGTCTGTGTGTGTCTTTCTCTGTGTGTGCACGTGTCTTTCTGTGTGTGTGTGTCTGTGTGTGTCTTTGTGTGTGTGTGTCTGTGTGTGTCTTTCTGTGTGTGTGACTTTCTCTGTGTGTGTGCGTCTGTGTGTGTCTTTCTCTGTGTGTCTTTGTGTGTGTGCGCGTCTGTGTGTCTTTCTCTGTGTGTGTGTGTGTGTGTCTCTGTGTGTGCGACTTTCTCTGGGTGCGCGCGTCTGTGTGTGTCTTTCTCTGTGTGTGCGCGTGTCTTTCTGTGTGTGTGTGTCTGTGTGTGACTTTCTCTGTGTGACTTTCTCTGTGTGTCTTTGTGTGTGTGCGCGTCTGTGTGTCTTTCTCTCTCTGTCTGTGTGTGTCTGTGTGTGTGCAACTTTGTGTGTGTGCGACTTTGTGTGTGTGTGTGTCTCTCTCTGTCTGTGTGTGTCTTTCTCTGTGTGTCTCTGTGTGTGTGTGTGTGTGTCTTTCTCTGTCTCTCTCTCTGTCTGTCTGTCTCTGTGTGTCTTTCTCTCTGTGTGTCTCTGTCTGTCTCTGTGTGTGTCTTTCTCTGTGTGTGTGTGTCTGTGTATTTGCTGCCCCCTGCTGGCTGCTCGACACCCCCCCACACACATTCTAGACGGACTCACAACCGCTCCTGTGTGTCACGGCCCCCCCCACATCGCCACCTTGTGGCCTCCCTGTAGACCCCCCCTCCCCACGGACCTTCCACCCAGCCCTCAAGAGGGGCAGTTGCCCTGGGAGGAGGACAGAGGGCCCCCCCCCCATATTCCTGAGTTCTTCCCAACCCATTATGGCCTGTCATGGGGAGAGGGGAGGGGATGGGAGACCCCCCCTCTGCAGCTAGAGATGGCTCTCTTCCGCCCCCCCCCCACCCGGGGGGGGGGGGCTGCTGTAGGTAGTTATCCCGGATATGGCTGGTAGCCAAACTGGCTGGAAAAATATCGAATCTGGGAGGGAACCCAGGAGTCCTGGCTCCCAGCCCCCCCTGCTCTAACCCACCAGCCCTCACTCTCCTCCCAGAGCCAGGGAGAGAACCCAGGAGTCCTGGCTCCCAGCCCCCCCTGCTCTAACCCACCAGCCCTCACTCTCCTCCCAGAGCCGGGGAGAGAACCCAGGAGTCCTGGCTCCCAGTCCCCCTTGCTCTAACCCACCAGCCCTCACTCTCCTCCCAGAGCAGGGGAGAGAACCCAGGAGTCCTGGCTCCCAGTCCCCCCTCCTCTAACCCACCAACCCCCACTCCCCTCCCAGACCCAGGGGGAGAACCCAGGAGTCCTGACTTTAGGAAGGGAATTGGGGTGGAGCGGGTTATAGCAGGAGTGGGGGATGGGTGGGCAGGCTGGGAATCCGGACTCCTGGGTTCCTTCACCAACTCTGGCAGGCATGCAGGGTCTGTTGATTAGAGGCGGGGATGGGGTGGGGAGAATTGGGAGCCAGGACGCCTGGGTTTTCTCCCCGGCGCTGGGAGGGGAGTGGGGGCTGGTGGGTTGGAGCAGGGGGGCTGGGAGCCAGGACTCCTGGGTTCTCTCCCCGGCGCTGGGAGGGGAGTGGGGGCTGGTGGGTTAGAGCAGGGCGGGCTGGGAGCCAGGACTCCTGGGTTCTCTCCCCGGCTCTGGGAGGAGAGTGGGGGCTGGTGGGTTAGAGCAGGGGGGCTGGGAGCCCGGACTCCTGGGTTCCCTCCCCGGCGCTGGGAGGCAGAAGACCAGAGTCAGATCATTAAAAACCTAGGCCAACGCCTGGCCTAAGGGGAACAGAAAATGGCTTTGACACCCCCCCCCAACTCCATCCACACATACCCCCCCCCGCCACGAAGCAAAAAAATACACCAGGTGTCCATCAAGCATCGAACCCGCCCTCCCCCGCCCCCCCCAGATTGTCCTGGAGTCTGGATCCAGACTCCTCTTGACTGGCTTTGTCTCCTGTTATTGCAGGGTTGCATCCTACAGCATTTGGCATGTTGGAGGGGGAGGGGCTTGTGGGGAAATGGGGCGGAGTTTCCCGCGGCCTCTCACGTCCCCTCCCCCCATATTGGCTTCTCATTTCCATGGGAAGAAATCCGGAACGGATGGCTCTCGCCCCCCCCCCCGCCCTTGTGACAATGTCACCCCCTGGTGGTCAAAGACGGTACAACAGCCCGGTGGGGGCCGGAGACGTCTAGGACACGCTCTCCTGCTGCGACAATGTTGCCACCTAATGGGGAGAAAGGGTATCAACTAGACGGCAATCAGGCGCTTTTCCCAATGTCGCCCTCCGGTGGTGGGAAAAGGCATCGCGCCCTTATCGTGGCAATCAGACGTGTGCCCAATGTCTCCCTCCAGTGGTGGGAAAAGGCATCACGCCCTTATCCTGGCAATCAGACGTGTGCCCAATGTCTCCCTCCAGTGGTGGGAAAAGGCATCGCGCCCTTATCCTGGCAATCAGACACTTTTTGCAATGTCGCCCTCTGGTGGTGTGAAAAGGCATCACGCCCTTATTGCGGCCACCAGACGTGTTCCTCAATGTTGCCCTCCGGTGGCGGAAAAAGGCATCACGTCCTTATCGCGGCAATCAGACGTGTGCCCAATGTCGCCCTCCAGTGGTGAGAAAAGGCATCACGCCCTTATTGCGGCAATCAGACATGTGCCCAATGTCGCCCTCCGGTGGTGGGAAAAGGCATCACGCCCTTATTGCGGCAATCAGACATGTGCCCAATGTCGCCCTCCAGTGGTGAGAAAAGGCATCACGCCCTTATCGCGGCAATCAGCCATGTGCCCAATGTCGCCCTCCGGTGGTGGGAAAAGGCATCACGCCCTTATTGCGGCAATCAGCCATGTGCCCAATGTCGCCCTCCAGTGGTGAGAAAAGGCATCACGCCCTTATTGCGGCAATCAGACATGTGCCCAATGTCGTCCTCCGGTGGTGGGAAAAGGCATCGCACCCTTATCGCGGCAATCAGACGTGTGCCCAATGTCGCCCTCCGGTGGTGGGAAAAGGCATCATGCCCTTATTGCTGCAAAGGAAGCTGGCATAGATCCCAATGTCACCCCCTGTTGGCCGAACAGGGAATCACGCTCTCAGCTGGCACGGAAGACCATATATATCTATATACACGCACACCCCTAATTATTTCTCCAGCAGGGCAATGTCGCCCCCCCCCCCCGGTGGTGGCAAAGGGGATTACGCCCTCGATGGCATTTTTTTTTCTTCTGAGGTCCAGAGGTTGAATGTAGGTAGGTCGGCAGGCGTCCTGAGCAGAAGGGGGCAGAGCGGGAACATGTGAGGGAGGGGCGTTCTTGGCGCGGTGCTGACGCCCCTCCCCGACCTCGGGGTTACGTCGCCTTGCGGGGCTTGGCTGTCTCTTTGCTGGGGGCGCCGGCCTCGTCTGATTTCTGGGGCGCCGCGGGGTCCACCACGTTATGTAGCGATGGCTCACGGTACATGGCCACTGGGGGGAGGGGGAGAGAGACACACAGAGGAGGAGGAGGAGGAAGTGAGGGATAGCATGGGATTGGCTGGCCCAGCCGCCCTACCACCCAGAAAGACAGGTCACCTCCCCTATTGCTTCCTCTAGCCCCCGCCCCGCTGTCCCCTGTGTCCCCCGCTCACCTTCCAACAGCTTGGGCAGGAAGTGGGCTGCGGCTTTGGTCTTCTTGACTCGGTTTCCCTTCATGGGCTGGCCTTCTTTGTTGATGCCCAGGTACCAGGAGCGGCCGGACTCCCGCTGGCGGTACAGGGTGGAGGAATACATGACGTAGTAGTTCTCGAAGACGCACTCCTTAAACCGGCACTCGGCGGTGAAGTGAGCCTGGGAGGGGGAGAAAAGGGGTGAGCGAGAAATAAAGAAAGAAAGAAAGAAAGAAAGAGGGGTGTTTGGGGAAGGGAGAAAGAATGGATGGATGAAGTCATGTGTGGGGCTGGATGGATAATTAGGTAGATGGGGTGTATGACCATTATTTCTATCATCACCACATTCACCGTTCTTTTCCCTGTCGGTGTCACGGCACCACGTTCACCATTGCTTTCTCTCCCATGTTCACCATTATTTTCACTATCCGCACCATGTTCACTGTCATTTTCACTATCAGTTCCACATTCACCATTATTTTCCTCATTGGTTCCACTTGCACGGTTATTTTCACCATCTGCACCCGTTTCAGTCTTATTTTCACTATCAGTGCCACATTCAGCCATTATTTTCACTATAATCACAACATTCAGTTATTTTCCATGTCGGCACCACATTCACCATTATTTACCTTATCCGTTCCACATTCACCTATTATTTTCACTAGAAGCACCATGTTCACAGTTATTTTCACTAATAGCACCAGGTTTACTGTCATTTTCACTATCCATGCCATGTTCACCATTATTTTCACTACCAGGGCCACGTTGACCATTATTTCTATCATCGCCACATTCACAGTTCTTTTCCCTGTTGGTGTCTCGGCACCACATTCACCATGGCTTTCTCTCCATGTTCACCATTATTTTCACTAGCAGCACCACATTCACCATTATTTTCACTATCAGCACCATATTCACCATTATTTTCACAATAAGCACCACATTAACAATTATTTTCCCTGTCAGCACCATGTTCACTATTACTTTCCCTGTCGGTGTCACGGCACCACGTTCACCATTGCTTTCCCACCACGCTATCCCCTGCCCACACCGAAAGCTTGGTGTGCTGGGGAGAGGCGGGGGCCTGGCGGGAGAAACGATGGAGTGCGACAGGGAAAGTGAGTCAGAAAGACACGGCCAGACAGGCGTGCACGGGGACAGACAGACTGACAGACGTGCACGGGGACAGACAGACAGAACAGCGTACGGGGATGGCTGATGGTGCAACCCATCTCTCTCCCTGGTTGCGGGCGGGGATTTTCTTGGTCTCTCCCAGGGGTTCCCTAAAAACCAGGCCAGCTGCTAAATTTAACGCAGCATCGGCGTGCCGGGGGGTACGGGGGAGGATACGCCAAGGGGGAGGAAGGGCCCAGGTACCATGGGGCCTGGAGAAGGGGATTGTGCGGGGCAGAGTCAGGAGGGGGCATTGCTATCCCAGAGCACCCCACATGGGGCAAACTGGGGGGCTGTTCTGTGGGGGCAGGGATAGCCAGAAAGCCAGGTTCTGCACCCCCCACATGCCCCCAACACAGAGGGACTCTCTGTTTGGGGGACAGGGGTTTGGACTGGGGGGGCTGGTATGGGGTGTCTACTGTTGGGGAGACAGGGGGGACTCAGTCTAATGGCAGAGAAAGGATACTGCACCCCTATTAGCCATGACCAGCCCACCCCTCCAGGGCTCACCCAACGATCCCACTGCTGACACCAATGGGGATCTGCCTCCTGGGGATGCACTGTCACTACCCACCACTAGACCCACCCTGCGGGCAGCCCCCCCTGCTGGAAGAGAGAGGATCAGGCACCCTGTTGGCCACTCCACCGCTCTGGGACCCAGGGCGCCCACACAACCCCGAGATCCCACCGCTCCCACCAATGGCCGGTTTAGTCAGGAGGAAGGGCCGGGGGGCGAGTGACACTCACGGAGGTATAGAGGTAGCCCTCTGCGTTCATGGCGATATACTGCCCCGACTTGGTACCCTGGATGGCGACCACGCGCAGTCCCACGGGGATCAGGTTAAAGAGAGCTGTGGGGAGACGAGACAGACAGACAGAGAGGCATCAGCGCTGGCACAAGCAGCAGGTGGGGATGGGACCCGGGGCCTGTCCCCCCTAGGGGGCGCCGGCTCCCACCCGGCCCCAGGGCGGGGACTGGCTGGCTCAGGGGGGCGGGGAATGGGGCAGGGGCCTGTCCCTCTAGGGGACGCTGGCTCCCATCCCTGCTGCCTGGAGCCTGGACTCCTGGGTTCTTCCCCATGCAGAACCCCTCCCCCATTCCTCTTTAGAGCCGGATTTATTTTTCCTCCCCCGTCATCCCTTCTCGGGGGCGGGGGAGCTCTGCGTCCTAGACGTTAATCCCCTTCTTTGCAAGCCCTGATGCATAATCAGGACTCTCCCTGACTGGAGACAGCTGGGAGCGGGAAGGGGGGTGGGTGGGTGGGATTAGGTCGAGGCAGGATTGACTCATCTCCTCTATGCACACCATGTGATGCCCCCTAGAGGGGACAGGCCCCGGCCCCATTCCCCGCCCCCGTGAGACAGCCAGTCCCCGCCCTGGGGCCGGGTGGGAACCAGCGCCCCCTAGAGGTGACAGGCCCCTGCCCCATTCCCCGCCACCCTGAGCCAGCCAGTCCCCGCCCTGGGGCCTAGAGGGGAAAAGTGGTGTGGGTGGTCTGGGATGTAGGGAGCCCCCTCTGCTCCCCGCAGTCCAGCACCCCCCAAACCTCCCACCCCGTTCCCTGCCACTTGGAAGGTCCCCCAATTGGCCTAACCCTGCGTAAGCCCTTGGCCTTGTGCCGGCATCACTCACTGAAGCTGTTGGTGTCTTCCTTTGTCCCGTCGATGCTGCCGTCTGGGTGCATCCGGAGGTAGAAACCGTGTCTGCAAAGGAGCTTGGTCACGATGCCCTTCAGCTGCGGTTCTGTGCCGCCCGCAGGATGGACGGAGGGATGCGGAGATGGAGGGGAGGAAGAGAGGACAGAGAGTAGATTATTCAACGGCCAGGAGGAAGCTCTCTCTTATTACCTTCCTTAAGGCTAAACAAAAGCACCGGGAACTTTTATCTCTAGACATACCGAATTTTGCATGAAAAAGCCTAAAGCAACTCCCAAACAAATCTTCAATAAGACTCAGAAAGTATCTGTAATTTCGAATCAATAAAGAGATTTTCATTTAAAAAAAAAAACTAAGGAAATTGTCAAACAAAAACTTTGTTAGGATGGAGAAAGTTTCAGTTGTTTAAAATCAATAAATATAGTCTTTTGTATGAAAAGACTAAAGTGATTAACAAACAAATCTTTGGT
>CM065798.1:14919166-14956666 GCA_033296515.1 Macrochelys suwanniensis | reverse complement strand
CGGGCGTGTGCGGCTGTCTCAGGGGGTTGGGGGAACATACGGGGCCGTGGGGCAAAGGGCCAGTGTGAAGAGGTGAGTGTGTGTGTGCAGCAGTGGAGGGGTGTCTTTGGCATGTATGAGGAACATGCAGTCTGTGTGTGCGTGTATCCGTGCAGACAGCCTGCTTGCACGTGTATCCATGCAGACAGCCTGAGTGTGCGTGTGTGTGTCCGTGCAGACAGCCTGCGTGTCCGTGCACACAGCCGGCGTCTGTGTGTGTGTATCCATGCACACAGCCGGCATATGTGTGTGTATCCGTGCACACAGCCGGCATATGTGTGTGTGTCCGTGCACACAGCCGGCATGCGTGTATCCGTGCAGACAGCCTGTGTATCCATGCACACAGCCTGCATGTGCATGTATCTGTGCAGACAGCCTGCATGTGCGTGTATCCGTGCAGACAGCCTGTGTGTATCCGTGCAGACAGCCTGCGTGTGCGTGTATCTGTGCAGACAGCCTGCATGTGCGCGTATCCGTGCAAACAGCCTGTGTGTATCCGTGCACACAGCCTGCGTGTGTGTGTATCCGTGCACACAGCCTGCGTGTGTGTGCATCCGTGCACACAGCCTGCGCATGTCTCTGCGGGCCGCGTGGTGCCCCCCAGTGCCTGGGTGTCGGTACCCCAGGGTGTGGCACCGGGGGTTGGGTTGTCTTTAGCTCACACACAGCCCTACCCCCCGCCTCCGCTTCACTCCCTCCCTCCCTCCTGTTCCCAGCTGACCCCCGGGTGCCCCTGCCAGGCTGATTTATGGCAACACATTACAGGGTGGATGCAGCAAAAAGGATTCGCCTCCCGGCCGCGAGCAAAGGCTCGCTGACGCTGCCTGTCTGTGTGTGGGGTCCCGGGGTGAGGGATCCACCCGCAATGGGTGCGGGAAGCCCAGCCCAACGGGGGAGCGGGCGGGGGGCTCACGAGAAGACACCCCCGTGCAAGGGGGGCGGGGGAGGGAAATCACCAGGAGGAGACCTGGCAGGACTGATTTGAGTTTCACCGACACAGCCTCTCCCCCCCCGGGGCAGGTTATGTCAGGACGATGGTGGAAACCGGCCCACCAAATCCCCTGCCCCCATCTGGGCTCCCACCACAGCCTCCTGCCCTGGGCGGGGGGGGGGGCGGGGGGAGCACGAGACCCTCCCACCAGCCTTTTGCCAGCCGGGAAATGGGGACACGGAGCATTGGGCTTGGAGGAGGACCCCGGAGTCCTGGCTCCCAGCGCCCCCTGCTCTAACCCACCAGCCCCCACTCCCCTCCCAGAGCCAGGAGAGAACCCAGGAGTCCTGGCTCCCAGCCCGCTCCTGCTCTGACCCACAAGCCCCCACTCCCCTCCCAGAGCCGGGGAGAGAACCCAGGAGTCCTGGCTCCCAGCCCCCCCTGGGCTGCTGGAGTGAGTCAAACGCAAAGGGACGTCTTAATGGGCTGGGTTTGTATAATTCATATCCCGGCCCCTGGCCGAAACGGGAGCTCCCATCCCCCAGGGCTGCCGGTTGCGTGCGCGCCCGCGTGTGATCCCCGTGTGCCCCTCCACGTGCTCCGTGTCCACACGCCTGCCCACCCGGGCTCTGAGCTGTGGGCCCGCGCTGTGCGTCCGACGGCTGTACCCAGGCATGGGGAGGGGGGGTTCGCTCGGGGCGTGTGTGTGTATCCCCCCCCCCTCCTTTTTCCTTCCCCCACCGCCGCCCCGCGATGCCCAATTGCACCCGGCCGCTCTGTAATTCTGCCTCACCTCACCCCCCCCCTCGCCCTCCCAGCCTCACCCCCGGGGGCACTGTGGGCTGCGGGTCGGGAGTGAGGGGCACCGGCTGTGAATTTCCCGCCCCCCCCGCCCAGCATCAAACTTCGCTCCCCCATCCAGCTGCGCTCCCACAATGCCCTGCGCCTCTTAATGAATGCAAATGTATTTAAATGACTTTAATTTATTTTAATGTGCACACGCTGCCTGGCCATGCAAAGGATTCAGGGATAGAAATGACAGGAGGGCTGTGGGTTGGGAGTGAGGGGCACCGGCAGACCTGGGGGGGGGGGGCAGGGCTGGGGGGCTGCGGGTCGGGAGTGAGGGGCACCGGCAGAGCTGGGGGGGGGGGCAGGTCTGGGCTAGCAGGGGCTGCGGGTCGGGAGTGAGGGGCACCGGCGGAGCTGGGAGCGGGGGGTGGGCAGCTCCCGGACTCCTGGGTCACCGCAGAGCACGTGGGGCTTGGCTGGTGGCCACCAAGGCCTCCGTTGCCAGCGGCAAGGACGCGGGAGGATCATGAGGGGCAGGGCCCAGGGCCAAGGTGGCGCCGGGCCCAGCCGGGCCTCATAGTAACTGAGCGGTGGGGGAGGGGCAGGGAAGAGGCGCTAGCGGAGGGATGGGTGGGGAGGAGGCTCTGGAATTCAAGCTGGGCCTCACGGGCCCAATATGGACCCTTCCCTGCGCCCTTCCCCCTCTAGGGGGCGCCGGCTCCCACCCGGCCCCAGGGCGGGGCCTGGCTGGCTCAGGGGGGCGGGGAATGGGGCCCGGGGTTCAGGGGGAGATGGTGCCCCCCCCCGCCTCCCGACAGCAAAGCGAGAAGCCTCCGAAAATATTCAGGGGAGAAGGGGGGACTCTCCCCTCACGCCCTGAAAGTGAAATGATGGATGGATGGCAGGAAAGGGGCTGGGGAAAGAAAGAAAAAAGAAAGAAAGAAAGAAAGAAAGAAAGAAAGAAAGAAAGAAAAGGGGGTGAGTGGGAAAGAAAGAGAAAAATGAGCAAGAAAGAAAAGGAGGAACGAGGCAATGGAGGGAAAGACCAAAGGGCAGGAGAAGAGCGAGCGGGAGGATTTTATTATACTGCCTGCCACCCGGACTCCTGGGTCCAATCCCTTGGGTTCGGGACCCCTCCCCGCACCCCATCCTGGTGGGGCTTGGGCTGGTTCCCCAATATCGCAGCGGCTCCCGCCCCTCATCAACCCCTGCCCCCTGCCCGGAGAATCCCCAGGCCTGGTCTCTCCAAGGGGAACCGGTGAGTTGTGTGCAGCAGGGGGCGCTAAAGCCCGATACAGACCGGTCCATATAAAGGCCGCTATGTTTGAAACCCAAATTACGGCCGGAATTGATTGATTTCTCCACAGGAAACGATTCATGAGTGGAGGTTTGGACCAACAGGGGATTAGGGAGAGAACCCAGGAGTCCTGGCTCCCAGATACCCCTGCTCTAACCCACCAGCCCCCACTCCCCTCCCAGAGCCGGTGAGAGAACCCAGGAGTCCTGGCTCCCGGCTCCCCCTGCTCTAACCCACCAGCCCCCACTCCCCTCCCAGAGCCGGTGAGAGAACCCAGGAGTCCTGGCTCCCAGATACCCCTGCTCTAACCCACCAGCCCCCACTCCCCTCCCAGAGCCGGTGAGAGAACCCAGGAGTCCTGGCTCCCGGCTCCCCCTGCTCTAACCCACCAGCCCCAACTCCGCTCCCAGAGCCGGGGAGAGAACCCAGGAGTCCTGGCTCCCGGCTCCCCCTGCTCTAACCCACCAGCCCCCACTCCCCTCCCAGAGCCGGTGAGAGAACCCAGGAGTCCTGGCTCCCGGCTCCCCCTGCTCTAACCCACCAGCCCCCACTCCCCTCCCAGAGCCAGGGAGAGAACCCAGGAGTCCTGGCTCCCAGCTACCCCTGCTCTAACCACCAGCCCCCACTCCCCTCCCAGAGCTGGGGAGTCCTGAGCTCCGTTGACCCTGATCTTGCAGTAGCAGAGAGAGGACCGGGGCCTGATCTAGCCCCGTATAGACCGGTCCATATAAAACATCACTGTGACTGAAAACCAGCAACACCACACACCAGGTATATCTCAGAGGAAACGGTGCAACGTTAGTACATGTTTTATCCAGTGGGGAGCAAGAGAGCCCTATATGGACCAGTCCATATTGGCCCTACTGTGGTTTTAAACCAAGAATCAGTGGGGGGTTATTTATCTGAGGGAGACAACACTCTTTGTGCTCATTCGGGGGTGGGGAAGGGGGCAGGCATTACTACCCAATATAGACCAGTCCATATAAACATCACCAGAGCTGCAAACGAAACACTCACTGGCATTTCTTACTCTGAAAACATCAATCCCGGGGCAACAAACTTTTTGGCCAGCAGAGGGCTTTCTAGTTTGTATCCAGCCGGGTCCATATACTGAAAGCATTCCACCTACTGACTCTGGCCCTCCCCCAATTGCACACAAGATCCCAGCTCCTCCACTTCTAACCGGGGCAAAACACCCCCCTGGCCCCCCAGAGTGGTGGTCCATAAATAATATGGGTTCACGGTGCCCTCTGCGGTTAGCACCAGGCAATGCAAGGAAAGATGGTCAATATATGCAGTATATTGCACGATCGACCTGTCACAGTGCCCCTTGCTGTTAGCACCAGGCACTGCAAGGAAAGCTGGTCAATATATACAGTATATTGCACGATCGACGTGTCAGAGCACCCCTTGCTGTTAGCACCAGGCATTGCAAGGAAAGACGGTCAATATATACAGTATATTGCACGATCGCCCTGTCACAGTGCCCCTTGCTGTTAGCACCAGGCGCTGCAGCCCGGGCATTAGCAGGAACAATCCCAAGCATTGTACCGTGCCCCCTACCATCGGCACCAGGCCATTACAGGGCTATACGGCCCCCCCGCCCGGAAATCACTCACCGGGCGTTTTTTCCAGCCGGCCTTTCCGCCCGCCACAGAGCCGGACCTTGGAGATCAAAATGAGCAGCTGCTTCTGGCAGAGGGACTTGGTGCCGCGGGGACAGACCTTCCTCTGGGCGACCACTGGCCGGCTGGCGACGGGCTCCCGGATCTCCCGCCTCTGCCGGATCAAGGAGCTGGCGAGCGCCGCCATGGCCCTCCGCCGGCCGGGGCCCCGCGGGAGGATTTCACGCCGCGCTCATCCCTCGGAGGAGCCGAGCCATGGGGGGGATTATACCCCCCCTCCGGCGCCTGGTTAATCCGGCAAAGGGCGAATTTAGGCCCGGGGGGTGGCTGGTTCCTTTCTCCCCTTTCCAGCAGCTTGGCCGGGGAGACGGAGCGCGTAATAAATCTGAGCGTCCGGCCCTCGCCGCAACCGGGGGGCCGGCGCGTCGCTTTTCGGTCGTGGCGCAAAGGTCCGGACTCCGGCGAGGCCCCGGCGAATCGATTTCCACAGCGGTCAGCTTTGGGGGCCCCCGCCGTCCCCACCGGCCGCTTCGGGGGATCCGGCGGGAACTCGGGCGCGGGAAATCCTGCGCCGCCCCGGAGCGGGGTCGGCACCAGAAACGGACGAGCCGGTGCCGAGATCGCCGGAGATCCAACTTCTTTTCTTCCTCCGTCCGCCGGGCTCTGGAGAAAAGGGGGTGTGTGGAGGGGTGGTCCCCCCCCTCCTCCCGACACACACACACACCGCTTCACAATCCCGGTTGTCCTTCAGCCGGTGAGGTTAATTTGCGGCTGGCACACGCGGCGTGTGTGTCTGCGTGTGGAGCAGCGGCGAAGCGGAGGGGAGGGATGGAGGGATGGGAGAAGGATGGGGATGGAGAGAGAAAAAGGGATGGAGCCAGAAAACACACACAGGAGAACCGGTGGGCCCCCGCCACGTCCTTGGGGAACCGACATCTGGTGGGGGTTGGGAGGGGAATTCCCCATGGCTAGCCCCCCCCCAAATAATGGCTCAGTTCTAGGCCCCCCCCAAATCAACCCTCCCTTTGTCTAGCTGAGTCCTGGGGACCCCCTGAGTGACCCCCCCCTCAAAGCTAGCGCGGTTCCAGTCTAGAAGGGGGGGCCGTTTGCCCCTCCAGGCTGGCTGAGACCCACAGAGATGGGGTGTCTGCAGCAGGGTGATGGGGGATCCAGGGGTCCCCCAAACAGCCCCGCCCCCCAGTTCAGCAGGCAATGGGAGTAGAATTATTGGGTTCCCCCCTACTCTGGGAAGCAGGAAGGGGGGAGCTCCAGGTTTTGGGGTGTCTGTGCTCACCTCATAAAAAACCCAATGCACCCCCATGATTCAGCAGAGGAATTTTTTTGGGGGGGAATCCCTGAACTCCCCCCAAAAAATGTAGGATCGGAAGCCAGTTAAAAAGGGTTACCCACAAATCTTTCCCGCCTACCCGGATTTGGGGGTGTTTGTCCCGCCCTGAAGAAGGCAGGATTGAGGGGGGCTGAGGTACTAACCCAGCCCTGCTCCCTCCAGTTCTGCCGGTGCCCCTCACTCCCGACCCGCAGCCCCCTGCTAGCCCAGACGTCTCTCTGCGGTGGGAGCTGTGGATTGCGATGCGGGGGGGGGGGGGGGGGATCGGCCGCTCCAAGGGGGCCCGGGGGCTAATCACACGCCCCCCCCCACACACGCGCCCCCACCTCTTGGGGGAGGGGGCATGTAGGAGAGGAGGGGGGGCTGGAGCAGGGAGCCTCTGACAGCCCCCCCCCCGCCCCGAATGCTTTCCTCCAGTGACTGGCTGGTGCAGCGAGATGGGGGGGTACTCACACCCCCCCGCGCCTCCCCTCCCCGCTCCCCCCTGCTCATTAAATCTCCTCGCTCCAGTGGCCAGCGGGGGGGGGGGGGGGGAGGGTGGAAGCGGCTGGTGACACAGGCCGGTCCCCCCCCCACCGCGAGTCCCAGAGGCGACGGGTGACATTTGCTGGGTTCAGTCGGCTGCTGCATGGCTGGAAAGCCGCCCCCCCCCCCCCCACGCCCCCGGGCAGCTCATGCGCTGGTGGTAGGAGCTGGCCCCAGAGCCGGGGAGGAAACCCAGGAGTCCTGGCTCCCAGCCCCCCCTGCTCTGACCCACCAGCCCCCGCTCCCCTCCCAGAGCCGGGGAGAGAACCCAGGAGTCCGGGCTCCCAGCCCCCCCTGCTCTGACCCACCAGCCCCCGCTCCCCTCCCAGAGCCGGGGAGAGAACCCAGGAGTCCTGGCTCCCAGCCCCCGCTGCTCTAACCCACCAGCCCCCGCTCCCCTCCCAGAGCTGGGGAGAGAACCCAGGAGTCCTGGCTCCCAGCCCTCCCTGCTCTAACCCACCAGCCCCCACTCCCCTCCCAGAGCCGGGGAGAGAACCCAGGAGTCCTGGCTCCCAGCCCCCCCTGCTCTAACCCACCAGCCCCCACTCCCCTCCCAGAGCTGGGGAGAGAACCCAGGAGTCCTGGCTCCCAGCCCTCCCTGCTCTAACCCACCAGCCCCCACTCCCCTCCCAGAGCCGGGGAGAGAACCCAGGAGTCCTGGCTCCCAGCCCCCCCTGCTCTAACCCACCAGCCCCCACTCCCCTCCCAGAGCTGGGGAGAGAACCCAGGAGTCCTGGCTCCCAGCCTGCTCTAAGCACTTGACCCCACTCCCCACCCAGAGCCAGGAGAGAACCCAGGAGTCCTGGCTCCCAGCCCTCCCTACTCTACCCACCAGCCCCCACTCCCTTCCCAGAGCCGGGGAGAGAACCCAGGCGTCCGGGGCAGAGGCAATGGATGTGCGTGCCCCTTGCATCAAATTTTCATCAGCCTCGCTCTGCGCTCACAGGGCTTGGTCCCGCGTAACCAGCCGCCCCGCCCCAGAGGTGGCCGCATCTCAGCGCCGGGCGAGGGGTCCCCGGGAAACGAGCCACACGGCCACCTCTGGGGTTTTACAGCGATACCCACCGAGCGGCCAGGACAGGAACCTGAGCTGGGCCGGGGATTTCCGGAGCAGGGACGGCGCCGCCCCCGCTGGGATTCTGCCCGGACGCCGGGGTCCCGACGGGCTTTAGAGACGATGGGTGAAAAGCGTGATTGAGGACTATGACTCATCGAGACTCACCGCTGCTGGCTGGGGGGAGGGCGGGGGGAGAGCACACTGTTGAGCCCCCCCCCCACCCCCCACAACATAGCAACTGCCAGGCCCATCCGTTGGGGGAGGGGAAGGGGGAGCCTTGAAACCAACTTTTCTGGCTTGGCCTTGAAAACAGTCAATTTGATCTGCATATGCAAATTAAGCTGCTTCATTTTGCCAAACCAGGATCGTAATCCACGCCCCGCCCCCCCCGCGCCCGGCTTCACCTGATTGCCAGGCTGCGGGAGCTGGGGCTCATGGGATAGTGGGGGGCTCGGGGTGGGGGGCTCCGCCGGTGCCCCTCACTCCCGACCCGCAGCCCGGCCCTGTAACACACCGACCCATCCCGTGCCTTAGAATTTACTTTTTATTATCTACCTTTCAAGTTGGAAAAAAACCGAAACATCTCTTTCCCGCGCAGGCCTGGGGGGCCCAGATGTACAGACGCACCCCAATGCCCAGAGACACCCCCTCACGCCCCCCACCCATCGGCCCAGTCCTTCTAACCCCCCCACACACACGCTGCCCCCCAAAACGCCAGAGGGACGAAAAACTACCCGATAAAATCACTCGGTTTCCCGCAAGCCTCCTATCAAATTGCTCTGGGCCCCCCACATTTAACGGGGGGCACTTGGCTGGGGCCACAGCCTGTGGTAGCAGCTCCACCGGTGCCCCTGATTCCCGACCCACTGCTGGCCCCCCTCCCTGAACATACACTGCTAAACCCCAGAGAACCCCAAACTTTTTTGGGGGGGGCACAGCCCAGCTGGTCACCCCCACGGTACTGATTTTGGGGGCCCAGTGGAAAGAGTCAATAGCTCATTTGGGGGTTCACTGTCCTTGGGTATCCAACAACCCCATTTTCCAGCGGCCAATGCCCCCCCGAAAAAACAAGGGTTCAAACCCTCAGTGGAAACACCGCAGATAATATTTTGGGGGCTCACAGGCCACTGAAAAGACCTGAATGCATCCAACCCACCTATAATTCTGGGGGTCCCCTCTCAGCCCCCCCAAAATAGAGAGGTTTCCCCATCTGAAAGCTCTCACAGGTGACAAGCCCCCCCCCCCGGTCTGATACCCCAAAAATACTGTGTCACCCCTGCAATCAAATAGATCTGAAGCCCCCTGAATATACCTTCATTCTGGGGTTCTCTTTGATCAGTTCCCCCATCCCCCATAATTCCTGATTGTTTTTGGCACATTTAAATGGCACGGAAAAAAAAAATCAGTAGCCCAAGATAGGGACTCAGTAGCCCTGAGATGTCTGGGAAATGTGGGTTTTCAGTACAGGAGCAGCCAGGCAATCTCCAACCCCCCAAGAGAGTGGGAATACAGAGAACCCAGGAGTCCTGGCTCCCAGCCCCCACTGCTCTAACCCACTGGCCCCACTCCCCTCCCAGAGCCGGGGAGAGAACCCAGGAGTCCTGGCTCCCAGCCCCCACTGCTCTAACCCACTGGCCCCACTCCCCTCCCAGAGCTGGGGAGAGAACCCAGGAGTCCTGGCTCCCAGACCCCCCTGCTCTCACCACTAGACCCCACTCCCCTCCCAGAGCGGAGGGAGACGGATTGACCTGCCCCCCCTACTCCTCAGCAGTGGCCCCTGCCTCCAGCCCCCTGCCCAACTTAGCGGCCATCTTGACCCTCTCCACTGCTCGCCGCAGGTGCCCAACCGGGTCCCCCCTGACGGCGGCCACGGCCCGGGCCAGGCCGGGCTCCGCGCCCCCCACGAGCCTGTCGCAGCCGGGCAGGAAGTAGTGGGGGGCGGCCCCGGCCCCCAGCCCGGCGGCCATGTCGTCCAGCAGGCCCAGCAGGCAATGGGCCGCGTTCTCCTCCCGGCCCAGGTAGCGGGCGGGCAGGCGGTCGCAGGCCCAGAGCACCAGGCTCCAGAGGTGGTAGGGCCCCACCCGGCCGCCCCAGGCCCCGCCGAGGGCGGCCATGGCGGCCCGGTGGGCCCGGAGCAGCGGGGGCGGCACCGCCCGCTTGAGGTGGAGCTCGCTCCGGGAGAAGGAGAGACGCCAAGCCAGGCCCGAGGCCTCACGCCAAGCCAGGCCCGAGGCCTCCGCCGGGCCCGAGGCCTCACGCCAAGCCGGGCCCGGGGCCTCACGCCAAGCCGGGGCCTCACGCCAAGCCGGGGCCGAGGCCTCCACCGGGCCCGAGGCCTCACGCCAAGCCGGGCCCGAGGCCTCCGCCGTGCCCGAAGCCTCACGTCCAGATGGGCCCGAGGCCTCCCCTGGGTCCGAGGCCTCACGCCAAGCCAGGCCAGAAGCCTCCACCGGGCCCAAAGCCTCACGTCCAGATGGGCCCGAGGCCTCCCCTGGGTCCGGGGCCTCACGCCAAGCCAGGCCAGAAGCCTCCACCGGGCCCGAAGCCTCACGTCCAGATGGGCCCGAAGCCTCCACCGAGCCCGGGGCCTCACGCCAAGCTGGGCCCGAAGCCTCCACCGGGTCCGAGGCCTCACGCCAAGCCAGGCCCAAGGCCTCTACGGGGCCCGAGGCCTCACCTTCAGCCGGGCCGGAGCCGGGCAGGAGGTAGAAGCCCCCGGCCACGTCCTCCTCGCTCAGCTTGCCGTCCCAGAAATGGCTGCGGCCCAGCCACTCCCGGGCCGCCGCCGGCCACCCCTGGAAGGCCACCACGGGCACCACGTCGTAGAGCGCCCGCACCGCGCCCTGGCTCAGCAGCAGGGACACGAGGCCGCCCCGGCCGGCCACCCGCTCCACCGCCGGCCCCCCGCGGCGCGGGGCGGCCCGGGCCCGGTCGGCCACGGCGCCCAAGGCCTGGGAGAACCAGGCCGAGACCAGGCCCGGGGCCAGGTAGGCCTCGTCGCCGTGGTGACGGCAGCAGTCGGCCCAGCGGTGGCAGGCCTCGGGCCCGAAGGGGGCTAGCGGTAGCCAGGCGTGGCCCGGCGGGCACCGGCGCATGTCCAGGGTCACGGGGCAGCCGCCGGCCTGGAGGACGGGCACCAGGAGGGTGTAGTCCGCGTCGTAGTCGGCCCCCGGGGCCGAGCGGCCCAGGACGCCTGGGTCCACGTCCACCGTGCCCTGGCAGGCCCCGCCGGAGAGGAGGAGGTATTCGTTGGCCCCCGGGAGCCTCCCGTCCAGCTGCTGCACCACACCTGGCGGGAGAAAGGACGAGGGGCTAGGGAAAAAAGGAACCCAGGAGTCCGGGTCGACTGATCTGCTTCCAACCACCACCGCCTCAGAGTTCAGGAGAGAACCCAGGAGTCCTGGCTGCCAGCCCCACCTACACTCTAACCCACCAGCCCCCATGCCCCTCCCAGCGCCAGGGAGAGAACCCAGGAGTCCTGGCTCTCAGCCCCCCCTGCTCTAACCCACCAAACCCCACTCTCCTCCCAGAGCCGGGGAGAGAACCCAGGAGTCCTGGCTCTCAGCCCCCCCTGCTCTGACCCACCAGCCCCCACTCCCCTCCCGGAGCCAGGGAGAGAACCCAGGAGTCCTGGCTCTCAGCCCCCCCTGCTCTAACCCACCAAACCCCACTCCCCTCTCAGAGCCGGGGAGAGAACCCAGGCGTCCGGGCTCCCAGCACGTCCTCACTCACCCAGCAGGGAGAACACGAAGTCCTTGAGAACCACCAGCTCCGGGGCGGCCCGGACGCCTGGGTCCCGCGCCGTCCGCTTGCTCAGCTCCTGCACCAGCTGGTTGAGTTCGGAGATCCGGGCCCCCGAGTGGAAATCCAGGTCGGTGAGGGGCTGGGCCGGGCGGGGGGCAGCGCCCCCCTCTGGGGAGGTCATGACCCTGCACGGGGGGGAGGGGGGTAACAGGAGCGGTGGTAGGCAGGGAGAGATCCCACCTTTCTGTCCCATTGCACCCCTAGACTGGCCCCCTCCCCACCCCATAACCTGCCCCTCCAACCTGGCCCCCCAAATCCCTCCCCCGTATCCTGCTCCCCACTCCTCCCCACATACCCCCTGCCCCAGAACCTGCCCCTCCAAATCCCTACCCCATATCCTGGTCCCCACTACTCCCCACATACCCCCTGCCCCATAACTTGCCCCCCCCCAAATCCCTCCCCCGTAACCTGCTCCTGGATCCTGCCCCCCACATAACACCTGCCCCATAACCTGCCCCTCCAACCTGGCTCCCCAAATCCCTCCCCCGTATCCTGCTCCCCACTCTTCCCCACATACCCCCTGCCCCAGAACCTGCCCCTCCAAATCCCTACCCCATATCCTGGTCCCCACTACTCCCCACATACCCCCTGCCCCATAACTTGCCCCCCCCCAAATCCCTCCCCCGTAACCTGCTCCTGGATCCTGCCCCCCACATAACACCTGCCCCATAACCTGCCCCTCCAACCTGGCTCCCCAAATCCCTCCCCCGTATCCTGCTCCCCACTCTTCCCCACATACCCCCTGCCCCAGAACCTGCCCCTCCAAATCCCTACCCCATATCCTGGTCCCCACTACTCCCCACATACCCCCTGCCCCATAACTTGCCCCCCCCCCAAATCCCTCCCCCGTAACCTGCTCCTGGATCCTGCCCCCCACATAACACCTGCCCCTCCAACCTGGCTCCCCAAATCCCTCCCCCGTATCCTGCTCCCCACTCTTCCCCACATACCCCCTGCCCCAGAACCTGCCCCTCCAAATCCCTACCCCATATCCTGGTC
Organism: Macrochelys suwanniensis; assembly: GCA_033296515.1. Taxonomy (NCBI): domain Eukaryota; kingdom Metazoa; phylum Chordata; order Testudines; family Chelydridae; genus Macrochelys; species Macrochelys suwanniensis. The sequence continues at coordinate 14,944,252 of CM065798.1, read as the reverse complement.
CCCGCTACTCCCCACATACCCCCTGCCCCATAACTTGCCCCCCCCCAAATCCCTCCCCCATAACCTGCTCCTGGATCCTGCCCCCCACATAACACCTGCCCCATAACCTGCCCCTCCAACCTAGCCCCCCACCCTCCATCTCCACCCAGGCCCCCCAAAGCCGCTCCCCCATAAACTGCCCCTTCCCCTGTATCCTGCCCCCTGCCCCATAACCTGCCCCACACCCAACCTCATCTCCTGACCCCACCCCCACCCCTTCCCCAGCGCTCTCTTCTACCCCCATAACCCGCCACCCCTCCCCATAAGCCAACCATCTCCCCTTCACAACCTGCCCCCCCCATGGTCATTAGCAGGGTCACCCCCCCACCCCCAAACTCCCCTCCTCAGCAGCTCCCCCCTCTCCACAACCCCCTTCCCCAACCTGCTGTGCCAGTCAGCCCCTCCCTGTAGCCCACGGCCCCATAAGCAGGGCCCCCCCCCACTTCCTCCAGACCCCCCTCTCCATGCATTGGGAGTGAGGGGCACCGGCAGGGCTGGGCTGGCAGGGGCTGTGGGTCGGGAGTGAGGGGCACCGGCAGAGCTGGGGGGGGGGGTGTGTCTGTGGGTCAGGAGTGGGGGGGCACCGGCAGAGCTGGGGGGGGTCTGTGGGTCGGGAGTGGGGAGCACCGGCTGAGCTGCGGGGTGGGGGGGCTGCGGGTCGGGAGGGGGGGCACCGGCTGAGCTGCGGGGGGGGGCTGCGGGTCAGGAGTAGGGGGGCACCGGCTGAGCTGGGGGAGGGGGGCTGCGGGTCGGGAGTGGGGGCACCGGCTGAGCTGGGGGAGGGGGGCTGCGGGTCAGGAGTGGGGGGCACCGGCTGAGCTGGGGGAGGGGGGCTGCAGGTCAGGAGTGGGGGGCACCGGCTGAGCTGGGGGAGGGGGGCTGCAGGTCAGGAGTGGGGGGCACCGGCTGAGCTGGGGGAGGGGGGCTGCGGGTCGGGAGTGGGGGGCACCGGCTGAGCTGCGGGTCGGGAGTGGGGGGCACCAGCTGAGCTGCGGGGGGGGGCTGCGGGTCGGGAGTGGGGGGCACCGGCTGAGCTGTGGGGGGGGGCGCTGCGGGTCGGGAGTGGGGGGGCACCGGCTGAGCTGCGGGGGGGGGCTGCGGGTCGGGAGTGGGGGGCACCGGCTGAGCTGCGGGGGGGGGCTGCAGGTCAGCAGTGGGGGGCACCGGCTGAGTTGGGGGGTGGGGGGGGGCAGCGGGTCGGGGGGGGGCACCGGCTTAGGTGCGTTTTTAGCAGCAGCATTTTTTACCTCCCAGCTGCGCGCGCGAGTGACCTGTGCCGGACGCCTGGGTCCCACCTGAGGGCGGGGGAGGGGGGGTTGGGGGGACTCACACCCAGGTCCAGCCCCTGCGGGAGGGGCCCGGGGCACCCAGCTTTCCCCCCACCCAGGTGGGCGCGACACTTCCGCCTGCTGTCTCCTTCCCTTGCCTGGCAGGCTCCCAGGTGTGTCAAGCCCCGCCCCTTCCAGGTAAAGCCCCGCCCCCAGCCCAGCCAGGTAAAGCCCCGCCCCCTCCAGGCCACCTAAAGCCCCGCCCCCAGCCCGGCCAGGTAAAGCCCCGCCCCCCAGCCCGGTGTGGGGAGCACAGGCCCCCCTCCCTGCAGCCCGCGCCGGGGAAATCACACACCTGGCAGAGGGAGCTCACCTGGGAGCGCCCAGCCCCGCCCCTAGCAGGGCTAGCCCCAGTGTCCCCTGGGAATTGTAGTCCTGCCAATGCCCCCCAGTGCATGCTGGGAATCGTAGTCATAGAATCATAGAATCTCAGGGTTGGAAGGGACCTCAGGAGGTCATCCAGTCCAACCCCCTGCTCAAAGCAGGACCAACCCCAACTAGACCTGCCAATGGGGGGGCCCCCCCAGTGCCCCCTGGGAATTGTGGTCCTGCCACTACCCCCCAGTGCCCCCTGGGAATTGTGGTCCTGCGAATGCCCACAGTGCACCCTGGGAATTGTAGTCCTGCCATTGCCCCCGGTGCACCCTGGGAATTGTAGTCCTGCCATTGTCCCCCGGTGCACCCTGGCAATTGTAGTCCTGCCACTACTCCCAATGCACCCTGGGAATTGTATTCCTGCCAATTCCCTCAGTGCACGCTGGGAATTGTAGTCCTGCCAATGCCCCCAGGGGATTGTAGTCCCGCCACTATCCCCCAATGCACCCTGGGAATTGTAGTCCTACCACTACCCCCCAATGCACCCTGGGAATAGTAGTCTTTCCAATGCCCCCGTGCACCCTGGGGATTGTCATCCTGTTGCTCTCCCTTGCCCAATGCACTCTGGGATGTGTAGTTCTCCCTCCCCCTCCCCACCCCCAGCAGTCCATCGGCTCTGGTCTGTATCACTGTAGGGCCCCTTCGGGAAGATAACATTTTGCAGGGCCACATGGGCATTGAAAGTAAACACCAAAACCGGACGCAATTCTGAGCTATAGGCAACCTGGGAGCTGTAGTTTCTTCAGGATAAAAACCATCCCACAAAGCATACTGGGGGCTGTAGTTCTTTGGTATTCCCCCTCCCCCCCCCCCCCCGAGTCGCTGCCCGCTGATGTCATGCCCACCCCCGCCCCCATCCTCGTACACTCCCATTGTGGTGTGATTTGTCAGCACCCAAATCAACCCAGTGTCATGAGATTTGCAGCCAGGACTCCTGGGTTCTCTCCCCGGATCTGGGAGGGGAGTGGGGGCTGGGAGCCAGGACTCCTGGGTTCTCTCCCCAGCTCTGGGAGGGGAGTGGGGGCTGGTGGGTGAGAGCAGGAGGGGCTGGGAGCCAGGACTCCTGGGTTCTCTCCCTAGCTCTGGGAAGGGAGTGGGGTCTCATGGTTAGGGGCTGGGGCCAGGCAGACACCAATGCTAGGTGGCTTCACTCTTTATTTTCCAAGCGGGGTGGGGGGCAGGCCTCCACTTTACCCCACTTGGTTCCAGTTCCACTGGGGCTCCTTGATGGGCCGGTAGACCCAGTCCTGCATGGCGGGCTCCCGCACTTTGTAGTACCGGGCCCGGCCCCCGGGGGCCGCCTGCTTCTCCGCCGCCCCCTCCTCGGTCTCGGTGGCCGCGTCCCGGCTCCGCCCAGCTCCCCCCGCGCCCTCCTCCCAGCGCAGCTCCCGGCGCCCGGGCGACGGGTCGCGGCTGGCGGGCGGCGTCTCCGGGTGGACGGGGTAGATGTAGACCTTGGTCGGCCGCCGGCGCTGGGAGTCGGCGCCCGACGAGGCCAGCTCCTCCCGGCTGCCGGGGCGGAACCGGACCCCGGAGCCCGGGCGGGCATCGGTGCCGCGGGAGACGGTGGCCGGGCGCGGCTTGGGGCGGCCAGCGTCGCGGGGCAGGGCGGAGGGGGCCGATGAGGCCCGGGGGCAGGTGCAGTTATGGTAGGGCCCCGGGGCGTCGGGGCGGGGCTGCCGGGGCGGGTCCCGGTGCAGGTGGACGTCCATGGTGAGCCGCACGGGTTCCCAGGGGCAGAGCAGGCAGCGCCGAGGGAGGGGGAGCTCCCAGGGGTGGGAGCGCCGGGTGCGGGCGGAGATTGGGCTCGGGTCGTGGGTCGGGCAGCGGGGCTTCCGGACAGTGGAGTCGGGCGGCGGGGATGGGGGTGCTGTGGGGGTGAGAAAAAAAGACAGAAAGAGGATTAACGTCAAAGAAAGAAAGAAAGAAAGAAAGAAAGAAAGAAAGAAAGAATGGATTAATGAGAAAGAAAGAAAGAAATGAGTGAGAAAAAGAAAAAAATGGAGTAATGAGAAAAAAGAAATGAGTGAGAAAAGAAAGTAAGAAAGAAATGAGTGAGAAAAGAAAGAAAGAATGGATTAATGAGAAAGAAAGAAAGAAATGAGTGAGAAATGAAAAAAGAAAGAAAGATATGAGTGAGAAAAATAAATAAATAAATATGGAGTAATGAGAAAAAAAGAAAGAAATGAGTGAGAAAACAAAAAGAAAGAAAGAGAACAAAAGAATGGACTAATGAGAAAGAAAGAAAGAAAGAAAGAAAGAAAAGTGAGAAAAAGAAAGAAAGAAAAATGGAGTAATGAGAGAAAGAAATGAGTGAGAAAAGAAAGAAAGAAAGAAACCAATGAATGAGAAATGAAAGAAAGATGAGTGAGAAAAAGAAAGAAAGAAAAATGGAGTAATGAGAAAGAAAGAAATGAGTGAGAAAAGAAAGAAAGAAAGAAAGAAAGAAAGAAAAATGAGTGAGAAAAAGAAAGAATGAATTAATGAAAAAGAAAGAAAGAAAGAACGGAGAGTGAGAAAGAAAGGAAGAAAGGGATGAGTGGGGAAGAAAGGGTGAGTGAGGAAGAAAGGAAGAAAGAGATGAGTGGGGAAGAAAGGAAAAAAGGGTGAGTGGGGAAGAAAGGGAGAAAGGGATGAGTGGGGAAGAAAGGGATGAGTGGGGAAGAAAGGGAGAAAGGGATGAGTGGGGAAGAAAGGGATGAGTGGGGAAGAAAGGAAAAAAGGGATGAGTGAAGAAGAAAGGGTGAGTGGGGATGAAAGGATGAGTGAAGAAGAAAGGGATGAGTGAAGAAGAAAGGGTGAGTGGGGAAGAAAGGAAGAAAGGGATGAGTGAGGAAGAAAGGGATGAGTGGGGAAGAAAGGAAGAAAGGGATGAGTGAGGAAGAAAGGATGAGTGAAGAAGAAAGGGTGAGTGAAGAAGAAAGGGATGAGTGGGGAAGAAAGGAAGAAAGGGGTGAGTGGGGAAGAAAGGAAGAAAGGGTGAGTGAAGAAGAAAGGGTGAGTGAGGAAGAAAGGGTGAGTGGGGAAGAAAGGAAGAAAGGGTGAGTGAAGAAGAAAGGGTGAGTGAGGAAGAAAGGGTGAGTGAAGAAGAAAGGGGTGAGTGGGGAAGAAAGGGTGAGTGGGGAAGAAAGGAAGAAAGGGTGAGTGAGGAAGACAGGGATGAGTGGGGAAGAAAGTAAGAAAGGGTGAGTGGGGAAGAAAGGGATGAATGGGGAAGAAAGGGTGAGTGAGGAAGAAAGGGATGAGTGGGGAAGAAAGGGTGAGTGAAGAAGAAAGGGTGAGTGGGGAAGAAAGGAAGAAAGGGTGAGTGAGGAAGAAAGGGTGAGTGGGGAAGAAAGGAAGAAAGGGTGAGTGAGGAAGAAAGGGGTGAGTGGGGAAGAAAGGAAGAAAGGGGTGAGTGAGGAAGAAAGGGATGAGTGAGGAAGAAAGGGTGAGTGGGGAAGAAAGGAAGAAAGGGGTGAGTGAGGAAGAAAGGGTGAGTGAGGAAGAAAGGGATGAGTGAGGAAGAAAGGAAGAAAGGGATGAGTGGGGAAGAAAGGATGAGTGAAGAAGAAAGGGTGAGTGGGGAAGAAAGGAAGAAAGGGTGAGTGGGGAAGAAAGGGTGAGTGGGGAAGACAGGGGTGAGTGGGGAAGGGGGAAAGGGAGGAATCAGGAAGCCAGCAAGCCAGGGCAGGGACGATCTGTACCCACAGCCCCCCCCCACTCTATCCCCTCCTTGCTCCTCCCAGGCTCTCACCCCTCCCTTCCCTCAGGCCCCCCCGGATCACAGACCCTCCCCCCCCGCTCCCCAACTCACCCGTGGGCACAAAACCGCCTGCGAGCCCCGCGAGCAGCCTCCAGAGCCGGCAGCAGACCTGGGGGGCGGAGCAGGGGAACGGCTGAGCGGGGGGGGGGGGGGGGCGGGGGATGCAGCCGCTTCTGGGGTGGAGCAGCGACAATCGCCTCCCACGCCCCGCTCCCTGCCCCACGGCGCCCCCTAGGGCCAGCCCTGCCTACCAGGGCAGAGCGCCCCCTGCTGCCCCCCGCCCCGCTCCTTGCCCCACTGCGCCCTCTGCTGCTCCTGCCCCGCTCCTTGCCCCACGGCGCCCCCTGCTGCCCCCCGCCCCGCTCCTTGCCCCACGGCGCCCTCTGCTGCTCCTGCCCTGCTCCCAGCCCCACAGCGCCCCCTGCTGCCCCATGGGGCCAGCCCCGCCTGCCGGGGGAGAGCGCCCCCTGCTGAGCCCCCTGCCCCACAGCGCCCCCTAGGGCCAGCCCTGCCTGCCAGGGGAGAGCACCCCTTGCGGCCCCCCCCGCCCCGCTCCCTGCCCCACGGCGCCCCCCAGCGCCACCCACCACCATCACGATCTTCAGGGCGAGCTGCACCAGGAGGGTTAGCGCCACCAGCAGGATGACCGTGTCCTGAACGTCCAGGCAGCAGGGGCCGGAGACGGGGGCACCCGGGGCAGGGGGTCTCCCCCATCGGAGAGGGGGTGGGGCCGGGAGCCTGCGAGCCGGGCCCTGCAATCCCTGCCCCCCACCCTGTTGGCACAGTTGACTGGGGGCCGCGGGCCGGGGGGCGCCGGGGAGCCCCGGCCTGGGGCATTGTGAGGTGGTTCCCGGGGCAGCCTGCAGGGGGAGACAGACCCCATTGTGACACGCTGGGAGGGGGCGGGGCTTGCTGCCCCCCACTGGGGACTAGGTGTATCAGCGGCCTGGTGGGCTCTGGGGGGCGGGGAATGGGGCAGGGGTCTGTCCCCTCTAGGGGGCGCCGGCTCCCACCCGGCCCCAGGGCAGGGACTGGCTGGCTCCGGGGGGCGGGGAATGGGGCACGGGTCTCCCCCTACAGGAGTTGGGGGCGGGGGGCGCACTCCAGGGATTTGCCACCAGAGGGCTCCAGGATCCTACAGCACATGGGAAACGGGCTAGACCCCACTCCCCTCCCAGAGCCGGGGAGAGAACCCAGGAGTCCTGGCTCCCAGCCCCCCCTGCTCCGACCCACCAGCCCCCACTCCCCTCCCAGAGCCGGGGAGAGAACCCAGGAGTCCTGGCTCCCAGCCCCCCACTGCTCTAACCCCCCAGCCCCCACTCCCCTCCCAGAGCCGGGGAGAGAACCCAGGAGTCCTGGCTCCCAGCCCCCCTGCTCTAACCCTCCAGCTCCCCTCCCCTCCCAGAGCCGGGGAGAGAACCCAGGAGTCCTGGCTCCCAGCCCCCCCTGCTCTAACCCCCCCAGCCCCCACTCCCCTCCCAGAGCCGGGAGAGAACCCAGGAGTCCTGGCTCCCAGCCCCCCTGCTCTAACCCTCCAGCTCCCACTCCCCTCCCAGAGCCGGGGAGAGAACCCAGGAGTCCTGGCTCCCAGCCCCCCCTGCTCTAACCCACCAGCCCCCACTCCCCTCCCAGAGCTGGACAGAGAACCCAGGAGTCCTGGCTCCCAGCCCCCCCCTGCTCCAACCCACCAGCCCCGACTCCCCTCCCAGAGCCGGGGAGAGAACCCAGGAGTCCTGGCTCCCAGCCCCCCCTGCTCTAACCACCAGCCCCCCACTCCCCTCCCACAGCCGGGGAGAGAACCCAGGAGTCCTGGCTCCCAGCCCCCCCTGCTCTAACCCACCAGCCCCCACTCCCCTCCCACAGCCGGGGAGAGAACCCAGGAGTCCTGGCTCCCAGCCCCGCCTGCTCCAACCCACCAGCCCCCACTCCCCTCCCAGAGCCGGGGAGAGAACCCAGGAGTCCGGGCTCCCAGCCCCCCCTGCTCTAACCCACCAGCCCCCACTCCCCTCCCAGAGCCAGGGAGAGAACCCAGGAGTCCTGGCTCCCAGCCCCCCTCCCCCTTGTGTTTCTCCTCCACGCAGGGTGATCTCCCGAGAACAGCGTTGCCATGGTTACCTTCCGCCAACCCTCCCCCCCCCGCCCTTCACCCGGGATTCGCGCAGGCGGCTCCATGTGACTGGGTGCAGGGTCTATTTATAGCACCAGCGACGGGGAGCTCATGCTAATGAGCGGTGCCCCCACTCACTCCCAACCTGCAGCCCCCTCCTAGCCCTGCCCCCCCCCCATCTCTGCCGGTGCCCCTCACTCCCGACCCGCAGCCCCTGCCCCCTCCCCACCCTGGCAAAGGAATTAAATGCAACTGTTTCTGGGCTGGAGCATGTGGGAAATGAGCCCTTCCCCTGCCCCACAGCGCCCCCTAGCGCCACCCTGGGCCCAGCCCTGTCTGCTAGGGGAGAGCGCCCCCTGACGAGCCCCCTCCGCCCCACAGCGCCCTCCCCCCACAGTTGGCGTCTCTCCCTCCTGCTGCTGCATCGTCAGCGCCGGGATCTTGCACCGTTCGCAGAAATATCTAGGTCAGGACCCGAGCTCCGCCGCTCCTCGCAGCGGGGGGGGGAGCGGGGGGGGGGAGAAGTGTCCTGGATTCTTGGGCTCCCCCCTCCCCCAACACACAGCGCCCCCTGCTGGGAGAGGCTGGGGCTGGAGCAGCCAGGAATTGCCCCTGCAAGGGGGCGCTGGCAGCCCGGACTCCTGGGTTCTCTCCTCGGCTCTGGGAGGGGAGTGGGGGCTGGTGGGTTAGAGCAGGAGGGGCTGGGAGCCAGGACTCCTGGGTTCTCGCCCCAGCTCAGGGAGTTGGGGGCTGGTGGTTAGAACAGGGCGGGGCTGGGAGCCAGGACTCCTGGGTTCTCTCCCCGGCTCTGGGAGGGGAGTGGGGGCTGGTGGGTTAGAGCAGGAGGGGCTGGGAGCCAGGACTCCTGGGTTCTCGCCCCAGCTCAGGGAGTTGGGGGCTGGTGGTTAGAACAGGGCGGGGCTGGGAGCCAGGACTCCTGGGTTCTCTCCCCGGCTCTGGGAGGAGAGTGGGGGCTAGTGGTTAGAGCAGGGGGGGCGGGGAGCCAGGACTCCTGGGTTCTCTCCCTGGCTCTGGGAGGGGAGTGGGGGGCTGGTGGGTTACAGGGACTCCCCCTCTCCTTTCCTCTTCCTGTAGGAGGCAGCGCAGGTGATTTCGGGGAGAACTAGGCCGGGGGGGGGGGGGGGTCCTGGGCCCAGAATCTCTGACCCCCACCCAAGGAGCCCAGCAAACCTCAGACGTGTGTTGCTGAGATGGAGGAGTCCCCTCCACCCCCCTCCTCCCGAAAAGTGGGGGCCAGAGAGACTCCGCCCCTCTGGCCCCTAAGCCCTGCCCCCTGCAGCATGATGTACCCCCAAGAGGGGGCCCCTGCCCCCTGAGCCAGCCAGTCCCTGCCCTTGGGCCGGGAGGGAGCCGGCGCCCCCTAGAGGGGACAGGCCCCTGCCCCATTCCCTGCCCCATTCCCTGCCCCCGTGAGCCAGCCAGGCCCCGCCCTGGGGCCGGGTGGGAGCCGGCGCCCCCTAGAGGGGACAGGCCCCTGCCCCATTCCCCGCCCCCCCTGAGCCAGCCAGTCCCCCGCCCTGGAGCCAGGTGGGAGCCGGCCGCCCCCTAGAGGGGACAGGCCCCTGTCCCATTCCCTGTCCCCCTGAGCCAGCCAGTTCCCGGTGTTATGGGTCGGGGATGGTGGCCCTGGCTGTGACCCACAATCACGTCCAGATCTCAGTCTTGGGGTGACGATAGAAGTGGGGGGTGGTAAGGAGGAAACGGGGGTCGAGGAAAGCCGTGGGGTGGGGCAGTGGGGGGTGGTATGAAGGGAAGGGGGGAAAATGGGAGGGTGGCATTGGGGGGAAGAATGGTGGGGGGTGGGGGGAGGGGGGTTGGTAAGTGGGGGGCCCAGGGGGCAGGTGAGGATGGCTGGGAAGTGGGGTATTTGGGGGGGCATGGGAAGGTGGCTGAGAGGTGGAGCCAGGGGGCAGGAGGGAGGGGCTGGGGGACCCCAAAGGAGGTGGGGGGCCCCAGTGGGGCAGGGGAGGGTGGCTGGGAAGTGGGGGACCCCAAGGGAGGTGGAGGATCTGGGCGGGTAAGGGAGGGTGGGGGAGGGTGGGGGAGAGGCGAAGAACCAGGGGGGCTGAGGAGCGGGGCTGAGGGTTGGGGGACCCAAGGGAGGTGGGGGGGCCCTGATGGAGCAGGGGAGGGGGTGAGAAGTGGGGTATTTGGGGTGTGTGTGGGAGGGTGGCTGAGAGGTGGAAAGCCGGGGGGGCAGGGGAGGGGGGCTGAGGGTTGGGAGACCCCAAAGGAGGTGGAGGATGTGGGGGGGCAGGGGAGGGTGTCTGGGAAGTGGGGTATTTGGGGGGCTGTGGGAGGGTGGCTGAGAGGTGGAAAGCCGGGGGGGCAGGGGAGGGGGTCCAGGAGTTGGGGGACCCCAAGGGAGGTGGGGGGCCCCATGGGGTGGGGGGTCACCGCAAACCGAGTCGGTTAAACTTTTTTGGTTTTATATTTACAATAAGTTTCATTTCTTGCAATGTTTTAAAAATGTGTACAGCTCCCTGCGCCCCACGGCTCCGCCCCCGTGCCCCATGGCTCCGCCCCCCAAGGTCCGCGCTGGGGGGCGGGGGAGACACGAACCATCCCGTCCCTGCAACAACAACAAAAAAGTCCCTTTGTCGTATCTCTTGTCTCCCTCGATCCTGGTTTGGGGGGGGGGTCCAAAGTCTTGGGGTCTCTTGCTGGCGGGGGGAGAGGCCGGGGGGGTCCCCCCAAAACAGCTCCTCCTCCCTGGAGTCTCAGGAATAAAAATAGATGCTCTCTGATTCCTGGGGGGCAGGCCCTGGCGGGGGGCGGAGGGGGCAACTGCTCCCCACGTTGCCTGGGGGGCAGGAAGGGGGAGGTTGGCATTCCTGGCGGCCATCTTGGTCGTAGGCCGAGGAGGTCGGCCATCTTGACAGTAGGCCGGGGAAGAGGTTACCGCGGTAGCCGTCTTGGTGGTAGGCGGGGCAAAGGGCTGGGGCGGCGGCCATCATGACGGTAGGCCAGGGAAAGCGCCCCCAGGGCGGCCATGTTGAACGTGCGACTGACAAGAGCCCACCGGCGGCCATCTTTGATGGTAGGCCAAGGATGGGGGCGGGACTGGCTTTTGAGGAAGCCGCAGGGCCCACGACTGGCCAGAAACCCGCCGCGGGCAGCCAGGTCGGATTTTCCACCAGGAAGGGCCCCCTCTCCTCACCACCGGCAGCCATCTTGGAATTAGGAAAAGGAAGTCCCTCATAGGCGGCCATCTTGGAATTCAGAACGCTGGCCGGCGTCAGCCATCTTGGAGTTGAGAAACTCGACCCTCGTCTCTGATGGCAGCCTACAAGCGGCCCGTCCGGGATTTTACCATCCAGGCGGCCATCTTGGATTTCACCGCCGGGGGGCAACCATCTTGGAGGTTAGCCTCCTGGTGGCCATCTTGGAAGGCACAGCCCGGGCAGCCATCTTGGATTTTGGCACACCGGCAGCCAATGTGCCGTTCACCGCCGCGGGAGCCATCTTGGATTTCAGCCCACGGGCAGCCATCTTGGAATTCACCCCACTGGGGTTGGACCCCCATGGTGGCCATCTTGGATTTCACCAGACTGGTGGACCTCTGCGGTTGGACCCCCTTGGTGGCCATCTTGGATTTCCAAGCCGAACAAGTGCTGTGTCCGGACAAAGACAGGGACCGCTGGGCGTGGAAGAACGGAAAAGGGGGGGCAGCGAGCGTCGTTTGGCACCAGCACCTGCATAAGGCCTCTGCTGAAAACAGACCCCCCCCGTCCTCCGGCCAACCCAAAGTTGCTGAGTTTGGCACAAATTTCACCAACTGGATTTAAGAAACGAAATCCCAACCGGGAACGTCTTAACCCCCCTCCAAAGCCAACGGGAAGCAAAGAGAGATTTCCGGCATGGCTTTTGTTTGCAAGGAGACCACCGTCGTCCCCCTCCCCGCATTGAGAAAAAACAAAGACCCATCGCCCGAGAGCGGGAGAAAGAGAGACAGAGGCTGGGGGCGGGGAGGGCGAAAAACACTGTGCTTCTTCAACCGAGGCGTTTGCTCCCTTCCCGGGCGCCCCTTGTCTGCTCTCGGGCTGTCTCCGTTCGGCACCGCGGGCCTCTGCCGGGGGGGGGGGGCGGGGGGAGCGGGACGGGAAGGGGCGCTCGGAGGCGGACGTCGGGGGGGCCGATGGGGTTACCTGGGTCTGCGCCTCAATCTCACAGCCCGTCATGGGCCGTGAGAGAGGGGGAGACCCGGAGATGTGAAAGAACGAAAGATGTGTGTGCAGAGGGGTGTACCTAGATAGATATCCATGGGGAGGGCTGGCTGGCTGGCTAGATAGAGGGGGTGGATGGGGATAGATAGATAGATAGAGGGGGTGGATGGGGATGGATGGATAGATAGATAGATAGATAGATAGATAGATAGAGGGGGTGGATGGGGATAGATAGATAGATAGATAGATAGATAGATAGATAGAGGGGGTGGATGGGGATGGATAGATAGATAGATAGATAGATAATGTATTGAATGTGCAGACAGCCAGGTAGATATGTATGGGGACGGACGGACAGACAGGTAGAGATGTATGGGGATGGATGGACAGACAGGTAGAGATATATGGGAACGGAGGGACAGACAGGTAGAGATGTATGGGGATGGACAGACAGCCAGGTAGATATGTATGGGGACGGACGGACAGGTAAATATGTATGGGGACGGAGGGACGGACAGGTAGATATGTATGGGGACGGAGGGACGGACAGGTAGATATGTATGGGGACAGAGGGACGGACAGACAGGTAGATATGTATGGGGACGGAGGGACAGACAGGTAGATATGTATGGGGACGGACGGACAGACAGGTAGATATGTATGGGGACGGAGGGACGGACAGGTAGATATGTATGGGGATGGAGGGACGGACAGGTAGATATGTATGGGGACGGATGGACGGACAGGTAGATATGTATGGGGACAGAGGGACGGACAGACAGGTAGATATGTATGGGGACGGAGGGACAGACAGGTAGATATGTATGGGGACGGAGGGACGGACAGACAGGTAGATATGTATGGGGATGGAGGGACAGACAGGTAGATATGTATGGGGACGGAGGGACGGACAGACAGGTAGATATGTATGGGGACGGAGGGACAGACAGGTAGATATGTATGGGGACGGAGCAACGGACAGACAGGTAGATATGTATGGGGACGGAGGGACAGACAGGTAGATATGTATGGGGACGGAGGGACGGACAGGTAGATATGTATGGGGATGGAGGGACGGACAGGTAGATATGTATGGGGACGGAGGGACAGACAGGTAGATATGTATGGGGACGGAGGGACGGACAGGTAGATATGTATGGGGATGGAGCGACGGACAGACAGGTAGATATGTATGGGGACGGAGGGACAGACAGGTAGACAGATATGTACGGACAATGCCCATAGACGGCTAGAAAGAGCCAATTGGGGGCTAACTCAGGGCTGCAATACGGGCTGACCTTCCCTGGATATGTGGGGGTCTTATACCCACTTTCACCCCCAAACAGAGCTCCCCCCAGCAGCTGCCCTCCCTCAGAGATGCCCCTCTATAGAGGTAAGCTGGCGATTCCCAGCCCCACCCCCCTCCGGGGTTGTTTGGCACTTCGTCATTCGTTTGTTCCCTCGTTCCTGGGGCAGGGGAAGAGGTGGGGATTTGGCACCAACAGTCAGCGAGCGGGAACGAGAGAAGGGGAAAAAGAGCTGGCGGAGGAATAGAGAGAGGCCTGGGAGGAAAAACAGAAGGAAAAAGCAAGGAGCGGAGGAGTAGAGAGGAGACTCTTGGCAGGCTGGAAAGAGGGAAGGAAAAAGTTGTCGGCGGGGATAGAGATGGTGGGGGAGGGGTTAAGGGAACAGATCGATTCCATCCCATCAGCTTCCCCGCCCCCCCTTCATTCTTTTTCTCGTCCCCTCCCCCTTTTTTTTGGTCATAGTTTTTCTTTATCGGGATTGGAACATGCAACGCGCCTGGTTGGTTTGTTTTCGAAACAATTTCCCCCCTTCCACCCCACCCCCCCCGCAAAAAAAAGTCTCTTAGTCGTTAAAAAACAACATGACAACCCCCCCCCCCCCGCCCTGCCGCATTCCTGACCCTCCCCGACCCCGAAAAAAATTGAATCTCAAGTCGTCGTTACATTCAAAGTTTGGCTTGGGAAAAAAAAACGAGCAGAATTACTCTCCCTACGGAAAAAAAACCAACAATTTCCGGGCATAACTTTCCCCCGTTTCCGGCCTCTGTGGGGCAGGTGGTTTCCTCTGCAGTAGCGGTGCGTGTGGGGGGACATTGGCTTCTCGGCCGCGGTTGGCTTTTCTCAAACGTCCTAGATGACCAATTCCGCACCGGGAATGACGCTGGTTCCTCCGCCTTACACCCAAAAGGATTGAAGGACGGTTGTGCTCCGTTAACACCACTTGGTAGAGCTTTGAGGATTTACATAATCCAGCCAAGACGAACCATGGGCCATCGGCCTCTCTCCAACGCCTCCCGGTGCAGATCCAACATTGGGCAACCATTAAGCATCTCCGTAATCCAGCCAAGACGAACCATGGGCCGTCGGCCTCTCTCCAACGCCTCCCGGTGCAGATCCGACGTTGGGCAAACCATTGATCATCTCCATAATCCAGCCAAGACGAACCACGGGCCGTCGGCCTCTCTCCAACGCCTCCCGGTGCAGATCCGACGTTGGGCAAACCATTAAGCATCTCCGTAATCCAGCCAAGATGAACCACGGGCCGTTGGCCTCTCTCCAACGCCTCCCGGTGCAGATCCAACATTGGGCAAACCATTAAGCATCTCCGTAATCCAGCCAAGATGAACCATGGCCATCGGCCTCTCTCCAACACCTCCCGGTGCAGATCCGATGTTGGGCAAACCATTGATCATCTCCATAATCCAGCCAAGACGAACCATGGGCCGTCGGCCTCTCTCCAACACCTCCTGGTGCAGATCCGACGTTGGGCAAACCATTGATCATCTCCATAATCCAGCCAAGACGAACCATGGGCCGTCGGCCTCTCTCCAATGCCTCCCGGTGCAGATCCGACATTGGGCAAACCATTCAGCATCTCCATAATCCAGCCAAGACGAGCTGAGATGAGCGAGAAAGGGGCGGTGTCTCTCCAACAACTGTACAGTTCCGGGCCTACCTTGGGAAGGGCGTTCCCACCACCCGTCCGCGAGGCGTGAGGGGCGGTCGGTTTCCCTCCAACACCTTTCAGCGCTGATACAACGTTGGGAAGGACGTTGGGTGTGTCTCCACCGTCCACCCAAGACGGTCGGTTTCCTCTCCAACACCTTCCATCGCTGATACTGTGTTGGAAAGGACATTGGGAGGGGTCTTCGCCGTCCATCCAAGAGGAACCAAGGACGGACGGCACCCCTCCGACACCCTCCCGTGTTGTTGCCAGACGAGGAAGGGTGTTGGCACCCCCATCATCCATTCCAGATGAATTAATAACAGTCGGTTTTTCTCCAGTGCTGTGCGTCTCTATCCTCCGTCTAAGAGGAGCAAAGGACGGGCCGTTCTTTCCAACACTCCCCGATGCTCCTACCATGTTCGGGAAGGGCGTCGGGCCTCTCCCCCGTCCATCCAAGCTGAACGAAGGATGGACGGTCCCTCTCCAATGCCCTCCCCCCCGCCCCGCCCCCCCAGTGCTGACACCCCATTGGAAAGGGCGCCGGGGCACCTCCGCCGATGAGCAAAGTACGGTCGGTTTCTCTCCAGTGCCAAGACCGGGGCTTTGCGTCGCCACCGTCCGTCCGAAGGGAACCGGTCGGGTGGGAGACCTCTTCATTCGAGCTGGGCCCGCAGACCGCCCCCTCCCCTCATTATTGTATAAAAGAACCCACCCACCCCAAAATCCCGGCTGGGCGGCACACAAAAGATGCCGCGTCTCCCTTTCTTCCCCCCCCCCCCCCCCCCGCCCCGCTCCCGTAGTCAGGGGTGGGCGGCCGGGCAGAGAGGAAGGGCCCTTCCCCTTCGCCGCATTTTCCCCGTGGCCGGGGTGGGGGAGGCAACTATACGCGGGTGGTGGAGTGAGGGTGGGGCAAGCTGTTGTTGTGCCCGGTGGGGAAGGTGTTGAACGGGTGCAGGGCTTGCATGCCCGTAATGGTACTGGGGATCATGGTAATGGTGTTGGGGGTCATCAGGGGCACGTCGTCCGGTGCCCGCCGCAGGGCCAGGGTGTAGTCCGGAGGGCAGGCCGGGCGCAGGATCTCGTGGGGCCTCAGCGCCTCCAGGTCGTGGGCGTCGTGCTCCGCATGCTTGAGCTGCAGGGACATGAGCTCCTCCTCCGGGCCCCCGTGCACCAGGTCGTTGGCCGCGTTGCGCTGGGGGCTGAGCCGCCGGCCCCCCAGGACCCCCGCCCGCAGCTCGTGCCGCTTGTCCCGCTTGTAGTAGAGGGCGGCGAAGGCCAGGATGTTGAGGAAGAGCAAGGAGGCCCCCACGGCCACGGTGACGCTCAGCTCGGTGGAGTAGTCCCGCGAGTCCCCCGGGAACGGGGCGTAGCGCCGGCGGTCGTCCGCCTCCTCCTCGTCCGGCGGCAGGGTGGGGAAGGGCCGGCGGGTGGTGCTGGGCCCCGCCCGGGAGCCGGGGGGCCAGCGGGTGCCGTAGGGCGGGACCCGGGTGGTGGTGGAGGTGTAGACGGGGTCGTGGAGGTGGTGGAGGTGGGGCACCAGCTCCAGCCAGAAGGCCACCTTGTTGGCCCGGTAGTTGTCCCGCACCCGGGGCTTGAGGCCGATGTGGAGGTACTGCTTGTCCTTGGTGTTGAACTTGGTCCACACCACCTCCTCGAAGCGGTTGGGCTTGGTGTGGATGAATTTGGTGTCCTGGGGCACTGGCTGGTTGGGGTCCCTGCAGGGAGGGGAGATGGAGTTATTGGGGGAGGGATCTGGCCCGGAGGAAACCGCCCCCCCATCCACTTCACCCATCCATCCATCCATCCATCCACTTGACCCGTCCATCCATCCAACCCTCCCCATTTCATCCATCCATCCATCCCCTATCCCTCCCTCCCCATCCATCCATCCAACCATCCCTCCACCACCATCCTTCCATCCCCTCGTCCATCCATCCATCCCCCACCCATACCCCACCCCCATCCATCCATCCATCCCTCCCCATCCATCCACTCCCCCCACCCATCCATCCATCCATGCCCCCACCCATACATCCCTTCCCATCCAACCACTCCTCCCATTCATCCCCAGGTCCATCCATCCATCCATCCCCCCCGACCAACCATCCATCCATCCATCCATCCATCCATCCATCCATCCACTCCACCGATCCATCCCCCCCATCCATCCATCCATCCATCCATCCATCCACTCCACCGATCCATCCCCCCATCCATCCATCCATCCATCCCTCCCCATCCAACCACTCCTCCCATTCATTCCCAGGTCCATCCATCCCCCCTGACCGACTGACCATCCATCCATCCATCCGTCCACTCCACCCATCCCCCCGGCCATCCATCCATTCCCCACCCATACCCCACCCATCCATCCATCCATCCCTTCCCATCCATCCACTCCACCCATCCATCCATCCCCAGGTCCATCCATCCCTCCTCATCCATCCATCCATCCATCCATCCATCCCACCAACCATCCATCTATCCCCCCACCCATCCATCCATCCACGACCCATCCATCCATCCCCCCGCTGCCCCTCCCATCCATTCATCCATCCCCACATCCTGCATCTATCCATCTATCCCCACAATCACCCCCCATCCATCCATCCATCCATCCATCCCCATACACAGCTATCCATCCGTCCATCCATCCATCCATCCATCCTTTCCCCGCACCCCCCTGCCTCCCTCCCTCCCATTTATCCATCTATCCCCATCCCTACCTACCATTCGCTGACATCCCACCCTGCCTCCGAGCGTCTCGTCCTCCCACTCGGCTCCCCACTGTGCCCCCTCCCAGCTGCCCTATCCCAAGCCTGCCGGCCTCAGGACTCCTCCTTCTCTTCCCTCCCCTTTTCCCGCCCCCCACATCTCACTCCGGGCCCGCTCACCCCGTCTTGGCGAAGTTGGTCCAGTAGGTCATGACCACGGCGCTCAGCATGACGTCGTTCTTGGAGAAGTTGCAGGGGAAGAGGTCGGTGGCGCCGATCATGGGCACCCCGAAGACGTAGGGGATCTCGTCCCCGTGGGCGGCGTCGGCCCACTCGGGCCGGGTGTCGGTCTGGCAGTGGTGGTAGAAGGTGTAGAAGTAGACGGGGGACTGGTACTCGGCGTGGAGCTTGGCCGTGGCCACGGCCGGCGCCACCCACTGGTGGTCGGTGAAGAGCGCCAGCAGCGTCTTCCGCCGCATCTCCCCGTTGTCCCGGTCGGCCCAGTCGGTGTACATGAACTTGATGGTCTCCCGCAGGATGTCCTTCCCCTCTGGGTAGCCGTAGAGGTTGTCCACGAAGTTGGAGATGGTGAAGTCAAAGTAACTGGCCGAAATCCCGTCTTCGTTCTCCATCGAGTCCTCCACGAACTTCAGCCCCTCGCCCTGGTTCACCCCGATGAGGATGTCGTAGTTGAGGAATTCCCCCTGCTGCATGAGGATCTCTGGGTCGTCCGGCACCACGTCCCCGTCCACCACCGGCCCGAAGGCGATGTGGTAGCGGGCCGGTTGGATGTCCTGGTCCACCAGTTCCCGGTAGGGCTTCCGGCGCAGGCAATCCACCGTCTCGCTGGTGTCCAGGTGGTCACAGCCCACCTTGGAGGCCAACATGCGGGTGTATTTCAAGGGCTGGTAGTTGACGGACCAGCTGGAGATGGCCGTGCCGCTCTGAGCAATGGCCTTTTGAAAGAGACCTGCCGGGGGGGAGAGGGGGGAGAGGGTCAGAGAAAGCGAGAGGGGGAGAAATGCGTATTGTGGGGATCGGAGGGGGCATGGACGGAGGCCTGTGTCTGGGCATAGACAGATAGATAGATAGATAGATAGATAGATAGATAGATAGATGGGGTGGGTGGGGATAGATAGATAGATAGATAGATGGGGTAGATGGGGATAGATAGATAGATAGATAGATAGACAGAGGGCTGGATGGGGATAGATAGATAGATAGATAGATAGATAGATAGATAGAGGGAGTGGATGGGGATAGATAGATAGATAGATAGATGGGGTGGATGGGGATAGATAGATAGAGGGGGTGGATGGGGATAGATAGATAGATAGATAGATAGATAGATAGATAGATAGATAGATAGAGGGGGTGGATGGGGATGGATAGATAGATAGAGGGGGTGGATGGGGATAGATAGATAGATAGCTAGATAGATAGATAGAGGGGGTGGATGGTAATGGATAGATAGATAGATAGAGGGGGTGGATGGGGATAGATAGAGAGAGAGAGGGGGTGGATGGGGATAGATAGATAGATAGAGAGAGGGGGTGGATGGGGATAGATAGATATGGGACCGGCTGGCTCAGGGGGCGGGGAATGGGGCTCGGGGTGGGGGGGCAGCAGGTACCTTCCGAGTGGTGGGACAGGATGAGGAGGTTGACGCAGGAGGCTCCGGCCCCGGAGCCGAAGATCGTGATGCGTTCGGGGTCCCCCCCAAAGTGCCCGATGTTCTCGTTGAGCCACCGCAGGGCCTGGATCTGGTCCAGAAGCCCGTAGTTCCCCTTGGCCGACTGGTCCCCGGTGCTCAGGAATCCTGCCAGGGTCGGACACGGACACTGTGGTTAGGAGCCGCCCCCCTGTGTCACCAGCCGCCCGGCACCAGAGGTGGCCGCATCTCCACGCTGGGCGAGGGGTCCCCGGGTAACCAGCCGCCCCGCCCCAGAGGTGGCTGCATATCAGCCCCAGGAGAGTGGTCCCCGGGTACCCAGCCACCCCTCCCCAGAGGTGGCCGCATCTCAGCGTCGGGCGAGGGGTCCCCATGTAACCAGCCACCCCGCCCCAGAGGAAAGGCGTGATTTGATTTCAATCGATTTCTGGCCGTTTTTCCCCTCCCCCCGCAATGAATGTCGCCCCGAAACAGAAAAAAAGCAGATAAAAAATGAATTCTCTCGCTCCCCCCCAACCCCGAGGCCCCTCGTTAGTGCTAACGAGGCCTCGCCCAGTCATTCTTATCAGCTCTGGGTTTCTCCCTCTTCCCCCTCTTCACTTTAATTAAATATTAATTCCAGCCGCAGATCTGTAGGGGCCGGGCTTGGAGATCGGCCGGTGGGGTGGGGGTACGTGGGGGTGGGGGGCTGGGATCCCGGTGGGGGGGATAAGGGAGGCTCGGGGTGGGGGGCCCTTACCTAGCACCCCCAGACGGTAGTTCATGGTGACCACAATGACGTTGCCGTAGGCGGCCAGGACGCTGGCGTCAAACATGTTCCCCGTCCCCTCCATGTAGGAGCCACCGTGAAGGAAGAGCATCACCGGCTTCTTCCCGCTGTCCCGGATATCTGGGGGTGGGTGGGTTTGGGGGGCAGAGAGACAGTGTGGGGGAGGGGACAAAGAGAAATGGGGGGGTCAGAGAGGGGGAGCAGAGAGAGAGATAGATGGGCAGAGAGAGAGAGATCAGGGGGCAGGGAGAGATTTGGGGGCAAAGATAGATCGGGGGCAGGGAGAGATTGGGGGAGCAGAGAGAGAGATCGGGGGCAGGGAGAGATTGGGGGAGCAGAGAGAGAGAGATCGGGGCAGGGAGAGATTGGGGGAGCAGGGAGAGAGATCGGGGGCAGGGAGAGATTGGGGGAGCAGAGAGAGATCGGGGGTCAGGGAGAGATTGGGGGAAGCAGAGAGAGAGATCAGGGGTCAGGGAGAGATGGGGGGAGCAGAGAGAGAGAGATCGGGGCAGGGAGAGATTGGGGGGAGCAGAGAGAGAGATCGGGGCAGGGAGAGATTGGGGGAGCAGAGAGAGATATCGGGGGTCAGGGAGAGATTGGGGGAAGCAGAGAGAGAGATCGGGGGCAGGGAGAGATGGGGGAGCAGAGAGAGAGAGATCAGGGCAGGGAGAGATTGGGGGAAGCAGAGAGAGAGAGATCGGGGGTCAGGGAGAGATTGGGGGGAGCAGAGAGAGAGAGAGATCAGGGCAGGGAGAGATGGGGGGAGCAGAGAGAGAGAGATCGGGGCAGGGAGAGATTGGGGGAGCAGAGAGAGATATCGGGGGTCAGGGAGAAATTGGGGGAAGCAGAGAGAGAGATCGGGGGCAGGGAGAGATGGGGGAGCAGAGAGAGAGAGATCAGGGCAGGGAGAGATTGGGGGAAGCAGAGAGAGAGATCGGGGGTCAGGGAGAGATTGGGGGAAGCAGAGAGAGAGATCGGGGGACAGGGAGAGATTGGGGGAAGCAGAGAGAGAGATTGGGGGGCAGGGAGAGAAATCGGGGGCAGGGAGAGATTGGGGAGCAGAGAGAGAGATCGGGGCAGGGAGAGATTGGGGGGCAGAGAGAGAGATCGGGGCAGGGAGAGATTAGGAGAAGCAGAGAGAGAGATCGGGGGACAGAGAGATTGGGGGGCAGAGAGAGAGATTGGGGGCAGGGAGAGAAATCGGGGGCAGGGAGAGATTGGGGAGCAGAGAGAGAGATCGGGGCAGGGAGAGATTGGGGGAGCAGAGAGAGAGATCGGGGCAGGGAGAGATTGGGGGTAGCAGAGAGAGATCGGGGGGCAGGGAGAGATTGGGGGAGCAGAGAGAGAGATCGGGGCAGGGAGAGATTGGGGGAGCAGAGAGAGATATCGGGGGCAGGGAGAGATTGGGGGAGCAGAGAGAGATATCGGGGGCAGGGAGAGATTGGGGGAGCAGAGAGAGATATCGGGGGCAGGGAGAGAGATCGGGGGGAGCAGAGATCGGGGGGGACAGAAAGAGGCAGCGTCACTAGAGACGACTCCTGCCCCCTTCCCGTGATTCTGCCCCTCCCCGGCATAACCCCCCTTTCCCCAGACTGGGATGGGGGGGAGTCTGGGGGGATGGGGGGTGTCTCCAGATTGGGGGGGATTGGCTGCTATGGGGCCTGGGTGGGGGTCAAATAGTCCTGCCCCCCTTAAAAAACCCTAATAGGACGCTATTGCCCCCTGGCCCCCTTGATCACCCCCACTGCAGCCACCCAAAGACCCCCCTGCCCCCAACCAAACCCCCCTCTCTCCCCAACCCCTTCCTTCCCCCGCAGCCCCCCAGAGACCCCCTGCCCTCCAGCCTATCTCAGCCCCCCACCCCTGTATCCCCCCAGTTCTTCCACTGCAGCCCCCAGAGACCCCCCCAGCCTCCCTCACGCCATCTCAGACCCCCGACCCCTGCCCCAGGATCCTCCCCATTCCCTAACCTGCCCCCCCATGCGCTCTGACCCCCGGCCCTTCCCCTACAGCCCCACGGGGGGGGTCTCTGCCCCCCAACCTGCGCCTCCTACCCCAGGACCCCCTCCCTCAGACAGGGAGCTCGTGGGGGGGGGGTCTGCTGTGGGAATGAGGCCCCCCCCTGGGTACGGCCCCGCCCTGCCTGTTATTGCTCCATCTCCCCAGCAGGGGGCAGCGCTTTGCCCCTTGGGGGTGGGTCAGGGGGTCACGGGTCTGAGTGGCCAAGGAGATCAGAGGTTTCGGGGGGGCGGGCGGGGGTGAGAGGTCAATGGAGGGTCACAGATTCCTAAGGGTCAGAGGTCAATGGGGGTCAGAGACGTCCAATGGGTCAAAAGTTCCTGGGGGGGGTGTGTGTCAAAGATCCCCGGGGGGGGTCAGAGGTCAGAAAGGTTAATGGGGGTCATAGGTCACAGCTCATTGAGGATGGAGGGGGGGTCACTGGGGGTCAGAGGTCAAAGACTATGGAGGTCCAGGGGTCACAGGGGTCACCGGGGGTGTCAGAGGTCAGAGCAGTCAACGTGGCAAAGGTCAGTGGGGGTCAAAGGTCCCCGGGAGGTCAGAAAGGCAAAGGAGAGGTCAGAGGCCAGAAATGCTAAGGGGGTCAAAGGTCAGGGTGGTCAGCGGGGGTCAAAGGTCAGGGGGGGGTCAGTGGGGGGTCAAAGGTCAGGGGGGTCAGCGGGGGTCAGAGGTCAGGGCGGTCAGACGTGTCACGGAGTCCTGAGGGATCAGAGGTCAATGGGGGTCGGGGGCATCATTGGATTGGGGGCTCCCTGGGGTCAGAGGTCAGGGGTTTCCGGAGGTCAGACGGTCATGGGGTCAGGGGGTCCCTGCTCGGGTCAGGAAAGGTCAGAGGTCGGCCAGGTGACCATGGTTTCTGGAGAGGCCCCAAGTGGGGGTGAAAGGTCAAAGGTCAGGGGGATCCTGGCAGCCAGGACTCCCCCAGGTCAGAGGTCACCGCCCAAATTCTACCCTGTTGCCATGGAAACATTACAATTTCCCCCCCGCCCCCCAAAAAAATTTCATTTCCTTTTCTAGGTCACATCCCATCTCCATGGCAACCGGGGGCCTAATTAATTCTGTGCCAACGGAGAGCGTTAATTAGACGCAAGGAGGCCTTAATTAGCGTCTGCCAGGCCGCCCCTCCCCCCACCTTGTTTAAGATGGAGGAGGGGCTGACGGGAACCCCTCGCACACTCGTGGGGCCCGTCGCACGTGCACCCTAGCCGTCGCACGCGCACCAGCCACCTCGCACCTACACAGAGGCCCCCTCGCACCCTCGTCACACAGAGACATGCTTGCACACTCACCCTTTGGACACTCAGAGCCAATCACACTCACTGAGTCCCTCGCACACACACAGCTCCTCTCTAAGACCCTTGCACACTTGGCGGTCCCCTTGCACATACACAGAGAGCCCCATGCAGACTTATCAAGACTTTGCACACCCACTGAGCCCCTCACGCACATGCCAAATTCCTCGCACACTCATCAGTTGTGTTCCACATGCATAGAGGCCCTTACACACTCACCAGGTCCCTTGCACATGCTCTGAGATCCTTGCAGACTCCGTGACCCTTTTACACATACAGAGCTTTTTGCACACACAGGGAGTCTGTCACACACTCATGGAGCCCCTTGCATGTGCACGGAGCCCTTCGCAGATGCACAGAGACCTTTGCACGCTCACTGTCCCCCTCACACACTCACTGTCCCCTTCACACGTGCCTGGACCCTGTTGCACACTCACAGAACCCCTCGCACACAGGCACAGAACCCCTTGCACCTTAACCGATCCCCTCGCACGCTCACTAATCCCTGCGCACACTGGCTACCTCACACACATTCAGATCCCCTTCCACATACACACAGCCCCACCCTCAGAGCCCCTCTGACTCCTTTTCACACTCACAGAGCCCCTCAGCCAAACGGGCCCTGTTGCACACTTGCCCCTTGCACGCTAACAGGGCCACGCACGCATGTGCCAAGCCTCTTGCATGTGTTTGGACTCCGTGGCACACTCACCGATCCCTGTGCATGCACACCCAACTCTCAGTACACACCCTGAGCCTCTGCCTTGCATACACCCTGACACGCCTGCCTCCTGTGTTGCACACTCACTCACCCCACTCACATGTGGGTGACATCGCACACCTAGGAGCCGTCCACCCACCCACCACTTTGTTTATGCAGATGCCCTCTTGCACCTACATGTGCCGACACACTCACACACCACCCTTCCCGTGCACTGAGGTTCCTTTGCACACTCACCAACCACACTCTGCTGTCCTCACATACCTACCTGCCCTTTCACACACACATGGACTCCTTTGCACACCCCCTTTGCACACTCACAGACAGAGCCTGGATTAACACACACACACTGAGCTCATTTTAACACACAAACACATAGAGCCTGGCTTACCCACACCCACACACACACACAAACATACAGAGGCCAGTTTAACACACACACACAGAACAATTTAATGCACACACAGACAGAACCCGGCTTAACACACACAGACAAAGCCTGTCTTAACACAAACACACACAGAGCCTGGCTTAACACAAACACACATACACACACACACACCCGGCTTATCCAGCCACCTATGGAAGCAAACAAAACACACACCCCTTGCACACCCAGCCTGCCTGCTCACACCGTCACACCTCCTTACACACTTACTCACGTCCCATTTAGGTCCACACACGCTGGCTGTGCAGAGACAGTCACACACCCGGACACACCCGCCACCCGCTTCCACCCACAGACACTCCTAGCCTGGCACAAACACACACACTGGCCGTTGCACACCCCTTTGCACACACACCGGCCGAGGTGTCTCAACATTACAGCCACGTGTCTCTGGGGACAGCCAGCCACACACACACACACTCACCCCTCACCTTGCACACTCACCCGTGCTCACACCTGCCTTTCCAGCCCCACACACCAACCCTGTGCCCTGACCCCCCCGAACCTTCCCCCCAAATTCCCCTCCAACCTCCCTAAACCTTCCCCCAAGTAACCCCCGACCCCGGCTAAGCCCGCCTCCCCGCAAACATACACGCCCCATGGAAATGACAGAGCAATCGGGATAGAGGTTGTGGGTGGGGGTGGCAATGGGGAAGGGGGGGCTCTGTGTCACCACAGACCCCCCCCAATCTCCCCT
>CM065798.1:14911666-14914166 GCA_033296515.1 Macrochelys suwanniensis | reverse complement strand
CACCAGAGGGTCCCCCCTTCTCTGTGTCCCCTGCCCCTGATACACCCCAGTGCCCCCATTTCTCTGTGCCACTGACCCCCGATACATCCCAGGGTCCACCCCCTTCTCTGTGTCCCCTGGCCCCCGATACACACTAGGGTCCCCCCTTCTCTGTGTCCCCTGCCCCCCGATACACCCCAGTGCCCCCGTTTCTCTGTGCCACCGACCCCCGAATACACCCCAGGGTCCCCCCTTCTCTGTGTCCCCCGCCCCGATACACCCCAGGGTCCCCCCGTTTCTCTGTGCCACTGACCCCCGATACACCCCAGGGTCCCCCCTTCTCTGTGTCCCCCGCCTCCCGATACACCCCAGGGTCCCCCCTTCTCTGTGTCCCCACCCCGATACACCCCAGTGCCCCCGTTTCTCTGTGCCACCGCCCCCCGATACACCCCAGGGTCCCCGCCCCTTTCTCTGTGCCCTCCCTACCCCCCGCGCCCGGCCCCTTACCGTCCTCCATGGGCACGTAGAGGTTGAGGTAGAGACAGTCCTCGCTCTGGTTCTGGACGTAGCCGGCCACCACCTCCAGGTTATCGGTGAACCAGACGGGCAGCATGATCCCGGGCAGCATCCCATGCACGTTCTGGGGGCAGACGGGGGCGAAGGCCGTGGCGTCGCGGACCTGGGCCCAGGAGGCGGGGGCCTCGGGGGGCTGGAAGCGGCGCTCGCCCACCGGCGGGGTGGCGTAGGGCACCCCCAGGTACTGGACCACGGGCCCCAGGATCTCGTTGTTCAGGTCCCGCTTCACCCCCCGCAGCGGCCCGTAGTGGGTGCTGGCCACCGGGGTGCGTCTCCTCCGCCGGCGCCCGGGGGGGGGCGGCCCCGGCGGCCAGCCAGGCCGCCCAGAGCAGGAGGGAGGCCCCCGCCCGGCATGGGGCCGGCATGGCGTGGGGAGCGGGCGGGGGGGGACGCGGCGGAGTGGGGAGGGGAGGGGGGGGGCCGCGGCTCAGCGGGGGGGCGCTAGCGGCACCGGGGGGCTCTGTTGCGTTCCATGGCGGGCGGGGAGGGGTCCGGCGGGCGGGCGGAGCATGGGGGCAACACCTGGAGAAGGAGAGAAAGGAACAGGGAGGGAGGAGGGGGAAGGATGGAGGGAGATGGAGGAGGATGGAGGGATGAAGGGAGATGGACGGAGGTGGGGAAGGATGCAGGGAGATGGGGGAGGATGGAGGGATGGAGGGAGATGGACGGAGGTGGGGGAAGGATGCAGGGAGATGGGGAGGATGGAGGGATGGAGGGAGATGGACGGAGGTGAGGAAGGATGGAGGGATGGACGGAGATGGAGGGAGGTGAGGGGAGGATGGAGGGAGATGGAGGGAGGGATGGAGGGAGATGGGGGAAGGATGGAGGGAGGGAGATGGAGGGATGAAGGGAAGGATGGAGGGATGGAGGGAGTGGGAGGGATGGAGGGAGATGAAGGGAGATGGAAGGAAGGAGATGGAGGGAGGAGGGAAGCATGGAGGGAGGAGGGAAGGAGGGAGATGGAGGGATGAAGGGAAGGATGGAGGGATGGAGGGAGATGGAGGGAGGTGGAGGAAGGATGGAGGGATGGAGGGAGATGGAGGGAGGAGGGAAGGATGGAGGGATGAAGGGAAGGATGGAGGGATGGAGGGAGATGGAGGGAGGAGGGAAGGATGGAGGGAGGTGGAGGAAGGATGGAGGGATGGAGGGAGATGGAGGGAGGAGGGAAGATGAGGGAGATGGGGGAGGAGGAAGGATGGAGGGATGAAGGGAAGGATGGAGGGATGGAGGGAGATGGAGGGAGGAGGGAAGAATGGAGGGATGAAGGGAAGGATGGAGGGATGGAGGGAGATGGAGGGAGGAGGGAAGGATGAGGGAGATGGGGAGGAGGGAAGGATGGAGGGATGAAGGGAAGGATGGAGGGATGGAGGGAGATGGAGGGAGAGGGAAGAATGGAGGATGAAGGGAGATGGAGGGAGGAGGAAGGATGGAAGGATGGAGGGATGAAGGGAAGGATGGAGGGATGGAGGGAGATGGAGGGAGGAGGAAGGATGAGGGAGATGGGGGAGGAGGGAAGGATGGAGGGATGAAGGGAAGGATGGAGGGAGGTGGAGGAAGGATGGAGGGAGATAGAGGGAGGAGGGAAGGATGGAGGAGATGGGGGAGGAGGGAAGGATGGAGGGAGGTGGAGGAAGGATGGAGGATGGATGGATGAAGGGAAGAATGGAGGGATGGAGGGAAATGGGGGAGGAGGGAAGGATGGAGGGATGAAGGGAAGGATGGAGGGAGGTGGAGGAAGGATGGAGGGATGAGGGAAGGATGGAGGGAGGTGGAGGAAGGATGGAGGGATGGATGGATGAAGGGAAGAATGGAGGGATGGAGGGAGATAGAGGGAGGAGGGAAGGATGGAGGAGATGGGGGAGGAGGGAAGGATGGAGGGATGAAGGGAAGGATGGAGGGAGGTGGAGGAAGGATGAGGGATGGGTGGATGAAGGGAAGAATGGAG
>CM065798.1:14901666-14906666 GCA_033296515.1 Macrochelys suwanniensis | reverse complement strand
ATGGAGGAATAGGGGACCGTGAAGACAGGATGGAGGAAGGGAGAAATGGAGGAATAGGGGGGCTAGGAAGAGAGGATGGAGGAAGGGAGAAATGGAGGGATGGGGGGTCAGGAAGAGAGGATGGAGACAGGGCAGGAGGAGGGAGAGAGTACTAGAAAGACAGGATGGAGGAAGGGAGAAATGGAGGGATAAGGGGCCGGGAAGAGAGAATGGAGACATGGAGAAATGGAGGGATAGAGGGCTGGGAAGAGAGGATGGAGGAAGGAAGAAATGGAGGGATAGGGGACCGGGAAGACAGGATGGAGACAGGGAGAAATGAGGCATAGGAGGCCGGGAAGAGAGGATGGAGAAGGGAGAAATGGAGGGAGAGGGGGCCACGAAGACAGGATGGAGGAAGGAGAAATGGAGGGATGGGGGGTCAGGAAGAGAGGATGGAGACAGGGCAGGAGGAGGGAGAGAGCACTAGAAAGACAGGATGGAGGAAGGAGAAATGGAGGGATAAGGGGGCCGGGAAGAGAGGATGGAGACAGGGAGAAATGGAGGAATAGGAGGCCGGGAAGAGAGGATGGAGGAAGGAGAAATGGAGACGAGCCGGGCGAGGGAAGAAGGGGCGATGGGGGCCGGAGGGAGGGATTGGGGGGCCGGGGAAGTCCCGGGGGACAGATACTGGGGGGGGGTGGATGCTTTGGGGATGGGGGAGACCCGGGGAGGGAAGAGGAGATGGGGGGGGATGGATGGAGGGGAATGGCCGGGGGAAGGGGCGACACAGGGGGGACGGATGATGGGGGGCAGCGATGGGGGGCGAAGGGGGGCACGGATGATGGGGGGCAGCGATGGGGGGCGAAGGGGGAACGGATGATGGGGGGCCGCGATGGGGGGCGAAGGGGGGACGGATAATGGGGGGCAGCGATGGGGGGCGAAGGGGGGACGGATGATGGGGGCAGCGATGGGGGGCGAAGGATGGAGAAGACCGGGAGAGGGGGGGGCCGCATTTCCTCCCCCCCATTCCCCCCCCCGCGCCCCCTCTTACCTCTGCCAGCTGCTCCAGGCCGGGGGCCCCCCCTCCCCGGCGGGCCCGGGCCCCCCCCTGGCCGATCTAGCGCCGAGCGAGAGTCCGCATGTCCCGGCGCATCAGGCAGCGGCCGCGGGTGGGGGCGGGCGGGGGGGGGGAGGAGGCGGCCTGGCTGGCGGGGTGGGGGGGGGGCAGGCAGCGGGGCTGGGGAGGAGGGGGGGGCTGCGTCTGTCAGCAGAGCAGAGACACCCCCCCGCGAGGAGCGGTGCGTGGGGGGGGGGTTGCAGCAGGAGAGATGGAGCCTTTGTGGGGGGGGGGGGCGGCAGGATCGCAGTGAAAATAACCAGAGGAGAGGAAATCAAAGCCCCCCCCCCTCTCTTTCTCTCCCTGGAGGGGCCCCTCCTCCCCAGCAGGGGGGGGTGGGTGTGCGTGGGGGGGGGAGCGGCGTGTGTGCGGGGGCGGGGGGGGATGAAGCCGGGCCGTGTTGTTCAGTGGTGGAAGGGAAGGAAGGAGGGAGGAGGAGGAGGAAAGGGGGGGGGATTCAGCTGGAGTCGCTCTGGGCTAGGACGTGGGGGGGGGGGCTTCGGTGGGGAGGGGGCTGGGTCTGCTGCCCCCCCCCCCCCCCCGCTCAGCCCAGATGCATCAGAGCGCGCGTCACGGGGTCTTAAAGGGAACTCGCCTTTAGGAAACCCTCCCCCCCCCTCCCCACACACACACAGCCCGGGGGAGGGAGATGGGGTGGGGGGGTCGGAGAGAAAGAAGTGAATGGGATGGGGGATGGGGGCCAGGACTCCTGGGTTCTTTCCTCGGCTCTGGGAGGGGACTGGGGGGCTGGTGGGTTGGAGCAGGGGGGCTGGGAGCCAGGACTCCTGGGTTCTCTCCCCGGCTCTGGAGGGGAGTGGGGGCTGGTGGGTTAGAGCAGGGGGGGCTGGGAGCCAGGACTCCTGGGTTCTCTCCCCGGCTCTGGGAGGGGAGTGGGGGCTGGTGGGTTAGAGCAGGGGGGGCTGGGAGCCAGGACTCCTGGGTTCTCTCCCCGGCTCTGGGAGGGAGTGGGGGCTGGTGGGTTAGAGCAGGGGGGGCTGGGAGCCAGGACTCCTGGGTTTCTCCCAGCAGCTAGCAGGGGCTGCGGGTCGGGAGTGAGGGCACTGGCAGAGCTGGGGGGAGGGGCTAGCAGCTCAGACACCTCCCCCTCGCACTCGACCCCGGGGTCCCCCCTGAAGTGTAAACCAAACCCTAGGCAGCGCTTCCTACACCGGCGACCTGGGGAACTCCTCGCCGCAGGACGCGGCGAAGGCCAAAAGTACACCGGGGATCAAAGACGCCGCCGAGACGTTCACGGCGGCCAGGACCAGCAGAGGCGGGTAGCCCAGACGGGCCGGGCCGCGGCCCCCGTCACACACAGACGGGGCGTTCGTCTCAGCACTCATGGCGGGGGGGGGGTTCTGCTCTGGGATGGGAGACCCCTAAAACAAACACGAGGATGGCAGGGGCGGGGCTCAGCAGGGGATGCTCTCCCCCCCCTCCCCGCCCCAGAGGTGGGCGCATCTCAGCGCCGGGCGAGGGGTCCCCGGGTCACCAGCCGCCCCGCCCCAGAGGTGGGCGCATCTCATTGTCAGAGGTTGTGGTTGGGGGGGCGACTGGGCCCAGAGGAGCCCCCTGCTGGGGAATGGGGAGGAGGGGGCCAGATCAGATCGGAGGGCCGAGTCTCCCCCCCCCCCCCCCCGGCCCCGTGCCCAACCGCTGCTAAATTTAAAGGGCCGGAGATGGCACCTTTACCAGACGTCAGGAGTTTCACAGCCCCGAGTCCTGTGGTGGGGAACTTTACACCTTTCCTGCGTAAGCGACCCAGATACCAACCCTGCCCCCCAGTCACGGGGCTGGGCTGGCAGGGGCTGCGGGTCGGGAGTGAGGGGCACCAGCGGAGCAGGGGGGCAGGGCTGGGGTAGCAGGGGGCTGCAGGTCGGGAGTGAGGGGCACCGCGTGGGGGCGGGGCTGAGGGCTCTCGCTGGTCTCTGGCGCCCCCTGCTGGCTGCCGGGGCGTTGCGGGGCAGGTACCGTATATACCGTACCCTGGTGACTCGCCCAAGCGGCGTCACTGGGCGAGGCTGCGCTTTACCGTATCGCCCGACATGGGGCGCATCCCAATCCCTTCACTCCCCGCCGTCACGGGGCGGGATCCGGATCTGCGCTGCCATTGGCCGCGCTGTGGGAGCGACAGGCCCCGTGTCCAATCGGCGCCGAACGGGGAGGGAATCCCCGCGTTCCCCCCTTCCGCCTCTCTGCGGCCGCGCCTCGCGCGCCCTGATTGGCCGGGCCGCGGTAGGTGGGCGGGGCCGGTCGGGTAGCCGGGCGCTGTGATTGGCGAAGTCGGGCAGTGACGCGGCGAGGCATGGCGGGCGCTGGGGCCGCGTGGGGGCGCTGAGCGGGGCCGGGGCGGTGGGAGCCGCTGCCTACGGGGCGCACGGTGCGGGGGGCGGGGCCAGGAGGGGGTTAGGGGGCTGGGGTCAGAGGGGAGGGGCCGGGGGCAGGAGGGGGTTAGGGGGCTGGGGCAGAGGGGAGGGGCCGGGGGCAGAGGGGGTTAGGGGGCTGGGGGCAGAGGGGAGGGGCCGGGGCCAGGAGGGGGCTGGGGTCAGAGGGGAAGGGAGGGGCCGGGGGCAGGAGGGGGTTAGGGGGCTGGGGTCAGGGGGAGGGGCCGGGGCAGGAGGGGGTTAGGGGGCTGGGGGCAGAGGGGAGGGGCCGGGGGCAGGAGGGGGTTAGGGGGCTGGGGGCAGAGGGGAGGGGCCGGGGGCAGGAGGGGGTTAGGGGGCTGGGGGCAGAGGGGAGGGGCCGGGGCCAGGAGGGGGCTGGGGTCAGAGGGGAAGGGAGGGGCCGGGGGCAGGAGGGGGTTAGGGGGCTGGGGTCAGGGGGGAGGGGCCGGGGGCAGGAGGGGGTTAGGGGGTTGGGGTCAGAGGGGAGGGGCCGGGGGCAGGAGGGGGTTAGGGGGCTGGGGGCAGAGGGGAGGGGCCGGGGCCAGGAGGGGGTTAGGGGGCTGGGGTCAGGGGGGAGGGGCCGGGGGCAGGAGGGGGTTAGGGGGCTGGGGTCAGAGGGGAGGGGCCGGGGGCAGGAGGGGGTTAGGGGGCTGGGGTCAGAGGGAGGGGCCGGGGGCAGGAGGGGGTTAGGGGGCTGGGGTCAGAGGGGAGGGGCCGGGGGCAGGAGAGGGGGTTAGGGGGCTGGGGTCAGAGGGGAGGGCCTGGGGCAGGAGGGGGTTAGGGGGCTGGGGTCAGAGGGAGGGGCCGGGGCCGGGAGGGGGTTAGGGGGCTGGAGGGAGGGACTGGAGTCAGAGGGAAGGGAGGGGCCGGGGCAGGAGGGGGTTAGGGGGCTGGGGTCAGAGGGGAGGGGCCGGGGGCAGGAGGGGGTTAGGGGGCTGGAGTCAGAGGGGAGGGGCTGGGGCAGGAGGGGGTTAGGGGGCTGGGGTCAGAGGTAAAGGGAGGGGCTGGGAGGGGGTTAGGGGGCTGGAGGGAGGGCTGGGGTCAGAGGGGAAGGGAGGGGCTGGAGCAGGAGGGGTTAGGGGCCTGGAGCTAAGGAAGGGCAGGAGGGGGCTGGGATTGGGGGGGAGGAACCAGGCAGGAGGGGGCTGGCGTCAGAGGTAAAGGGAGGGGCTGGGAGGGAGTTAGGGGACTGGAGGGAGGGGCCAGGGGCAGGAGGGGGTTCGGGGACTGGAGGGAGGTGCAAGAGGGGTTGGGGTCTCTGCCCCCCCCCGCTCACCCCGCTCTCTCTGTCCCCCAGGCTTTCGGCGCAGTGACCGGGATGACTACCAGAAGGAGGTGGGCGGGGGCATCTGGAGACCTGTGGGGTGTGAGTGAGGGGAGTGGGGTCTAGTGGTTAGAGCAGGGGGGGCTGGAGCCAGGACTCCTGGGTTCTCTCCCCCGCTCTGGAGGGGAGCAGGAGCTGGTGAGTTAGAGCGGGTGGGGGCTGCGAGCCCGGACGCCTGGGTCCTCTCCCGGTTGCA
>CM065798.1:14853570-14901466 GCA_033296515.1 Macrochelys suwanniensis | reverse complement strand
TGGGCATTGGGTGAGGGGGGCCCACGGCTGGCGAGCTGTGGATGGGGCCGTGTGGGGTGTTGTGGGCCTAGTTGTGCCTCCAGGTGTGAGTGTCGGTGGCGCTGTCTGTCTGTCTGTCCGGCCAGGGCCCTTGTTTGGGTCGGTCCCTTGACGGGGCCCACAGGAGCGGATGGGTCCAGCCTCCAGTGGGGGGTCGGGGGGAGGTCTGTGGGGGGAGCCAAGAGTATCTGGGGGGCTCTGTGGGTATCTGGGGGGGGTCTGGGAACATCTGGCAGGGTGTGGGGAGGTGTGTTTTGGGGGCTCTGTGTGTCTGGGGGTTAATTTGTGGGGGGCAGTGTAAGGGGATCTGTGGGGGAGTGGAAGGGGGGCATCTGTGTGTAGCTAGCGATGCTGGTGGGGGGTGTTTCGGGGAGGGGCGTATGTTGTGGGGGGGCAGGGGAAGCAGTCTCAGGTTTAAATCAGTCCCGACCCCCTGCTTGCGTGACGAGGCGTCGGGGTCCCCGTGCCCAAGGGGGGGTGTAACCCACAGTTCCCCCAAACTCTCCCTGAACCCCCCCCCCCGACTCCGGCTCACCCCCCCGATCATCCCACCCTGCACCCCGACCCCAGACCACTCCCCCTCCCCGCCTCACCCCCCCCGTGACCCCCTCTCCTCTGTCACAGGAGCCGGGAACAGCTGGGGCGCTGAGCGAGGGAGCGAGCCGGAGAGAGACGCGGGGGGGCCGCAGCGGAGACCCCCCAGCATGGCAGCCGCAGGTAGGGGAGAGTGGGGGCCAACCTGCCGGCCGGCCTCCAGGGGCAGATACATATTCCCTCCCCATCCGTCCCCTCTGTACCTCCCTCCCTCCGTCCGTCCCTCCGTCCTTCTCATCCACCCCCATAGACACCCCCCTTCATCTGTCCATCCCAGCCCTCCATCCATCCATCCCTCCATCCACCCCCATAGACACCCCTCTATCCATCCATCCACCCCTCCGTCTGTCCCTCCATCCACGCCATAGACACCCCCTTCATCTGTCCATCCAGCCCTCCGTCCATCCATCCCTCCATCCACCCCCATAGACACCCCTCTATCCATCCATCACCCCTCCGTCTGTCCCTCCATCCACGCCATAGACACCCCCTTCATCTGTCCATCCAGCCCTCCGTCCATCCATCCCTCCATCCACACCCCATAGACACCCCTCTATCCATCCATCCACCCCTCTGTCTGTCCCTCCATCCACGCCATAGACACCCCCTTCATCTGTCCATCCAACCCTCCATCCACCCCCATAGACACCTCTAGACCTCCATCCCCACCCACCCCTCCATCCATTCACCCCCATAGACACCCCCTTCATCTATCCATCACCCCGCCGTCTGTCCATCCCTCCCTCCCCATAGACACCCCTCTATCCATCCCTCCCTCCGTTCATCCCCATAGACAACCGTCTGTCCGTCCATCCATCCACCCCAGTGTCCATTCCTCCCTCCAACCCCATACACACCCCCTTCATCCAGCCGTCCCGCCATCCCCATAGACACCCCTCTATCTATCCCTCCCCCGACCCCTCTATCCATCTGTCCCTCCAACCTCATACACCCTCCCCCTTAGTCCAGCCATCCCTACCTCCCCATAGACTGCACCTCCAGCCCCTGACCCCCTAGCCATCCATCCCCACCTCACCACCAATCCATTTCTCCAGCCATCCCCCATACATCGATCTATCCCCATCCACCCCTCTATCTATCTATCCCCATCCACCCCCTCTATCTATCTATCCCCATCCACCCCTCTATCTATCTATCCCCATCCCCCA
The DNA here is from genome assembly GCA_033296515.1 of Macrochelys suwanniensis. Lineage (NCBI taxonomy): Eukaryota > Metazoa > Chordata > Testudines > Chelydridae > Macrochelys > Macrochelys suwanniensis. Next base: position 14,899,664 of record CM065798.1, on the reverse strand, counting down.
TCTATCTATCTATCTCTGCCCAGACACCCCCTCTATATACCCCCCCCCCACACCCGCCCCCGGCTCGGCTGGTTCAGCACATCAGAATGTGGAGAATGCAGAGGAAGAAAAGACAAAACCCATTTCGAGATCCCGCCCCAGGAGAGGAAACCACGGGAGCCCCACCCACGGCTAAACCCAGAGCCAGCCTGGGCATGGGGCCAGCTGCCGGGCCAGCCCTGCCCCCCCCCCCCCCCCAGCTCTGCCGGTGCCCCTCACTCCCGACTCGCAGCCCCTGCTAGCCCAGCCCTGGGCCCCCCAGCTCTGACAGTGCCCCTCACTCTCTGTGCACCCCGAGTGCCGGGATGAGTCACGGGGGGGGGGGGGGGGGGGGGCTGGGCGGATGCCAACACCGGAATGCCGCTGAACCTGACCAGGGCGGAGGCACCGGGGCGCCCCTGAGTCACTCCCCAGCCTCTGTCGGCCGGGCTGAGCCCCGACGCGCTCGGTACAGAGCAGCCCCGCCCCCGCCCTTCCCGGCTCCCTCCGGCCTCCCCTCCAGTGTCCCATTCCTGCTTTCCCGGCTCCCCCTCGGCGTCACGCCCTCCTTCTCCGGCCCCAGTCCTGCTTCGCTCCCTTCTTCTCCCTCGGCCCAGAGCCTGCGCCCGGCCCCCGGCTGCTTTCGCCGGCCCCTGGGGGGCCCGTTTCTGAGTCCTGCCCCTGTCTTCCCCACTCGGCTTTTCCTTCCCTTCCTTCCTTCCTTTCATACTCGTCCTTCCCCACTCGGCTTTTCCTTCCCTTCCTTCCTTTCATACTCGTCCTTCCCTTCTCTTTCCCACTCAGCTTTTCTGTCTTTCCCACTCATCCTTCCTTCCACACTCGTCCTTTCCTCCCTTCCCTTCCTTCCCTTCATGCTCTTCCTTCCTTTCTCTTTCCCACTCAGCTTTTCTGTCTTTCCCACTCGTCCTTCCTTCCTTTCACACTCGTCCTTTCCTCCCTTCCCTTCCTTCCCTTCATACTCTTCCTTTCCTTCTCTTTCCCACTCAGCTTTTCTTTCTTTCTTTCTCTTCCCCACTCAGCTTTTCTGTCTTTCCCACTCATCCTTCCTTCCTTTCACACTCGTCCTTTCCTCCTTTCCCTTCCTTCCTTTCATACTCTTCCTTTCCTTCTCTTTCCCACTCAGCTTCTTTCTTTCTTTCTTTCTTTCTTTCCCACTCAGCTTTTCCTTCCCTTCCCTTCCTTTCATACTCTTCCTTTCCTTCTCTTCCCCACTCAGCTTTTCCTTCCCTTCCTTCCTTTCATACTCTCCCTTTCGTTCTCTTTCCCACTCGGCTTTTCTTTCTTCCTTTCTTTCTTTCTCACTCAGCTTTTCTGTCTTTCCCACTCATCCTTCCTTCCTTTCACACTCGTCCTTTCCTTCTCTGTCCCACTTAGTTTTCTTTCTTTCTTTCTTTCTTTCTTTCTTTCACACTCAGCTTTTCTTTTTCTTTCTTTATTTCCCACTCAGCTTTTCTTTCTTTCACACTCTTCCTTTCCTTCTCTTTCACACAGCTTTTCTGTCTTTCCCACTCATCCTTCCTTCCTTTCACACTCGTCCTTTCCTTCTCTGTCCCACTTAGTTTTCTTTCTTTCTTTCTTTCTTTCTTTCACACTCAGCTTTTCTTTTTCTTTCTTTATTTCCCACTCAGCTTTTCTTTCTTTCACACTCTTCCTTTCCTTCTCTTTCACACAGCTTTTCTGTCTTTCCCACTCATCCTTCCTTCCTTTCACACTCGTCCTTTCCTTCTCTGTCCCACTTAGTTTTCTTTCTTTCTTTCTTTCTTTCTTTCTTTCACACTCAGCTTTTCTTTTTCTTTCTTTATTTCCCACTCAGCTTTTCTTTCTTTCACACTCTTCCTTTCCTTCTCTTTCACTCAGCTTTTCTGTCTTTCCCACTCATCCTTCCTTCCTTTCACACTCGTCCTTTCCTTCTCTGTCCCACTTAGTTTTCTTTCTTTCTTTCTTTCTTTCTTTCACACTCAGCTTTTCTTTTTCTTTCTTTATTTCCCACTCAGCTTTTCTTTCTTTCACACTTTTCCTTTCCTTCTCTTTCACACAGCTTTTCTTTCTTTCTCTTTCTTTCTCTTTCTCTTTCCCACTCAGCTTTTCTCTCTTGCTGTCACACTCATCCATTTCCCCTCTTTCTCGCTCATTATTTCCACACACCTCCTCTTTCCGGTTTCACGCCCTTCCTTTCACTCCTCCCCTTCCCCATTCTCCGCTCCACCCCCCACTGCCATCAGCCCCCTCCCCCGCAAAGATTCTCCTCCAGGCCTCAGCCCCGCCTCCCCCAGCTTGAACTCTCGTTAAGTATTAATTAGGCCGAAGGCCCCCCTCCACCCCCCCAAGGCTCCCCCCCCGTGGTGCGGGTGCTCGGCTGGGAGGCAGGAGGGGGCTGGTCTGGCAGCAACTCCTTTTATTTAGCGATTAACGGGGGGGCCCCCAAAAGTGGGGGGTCTCCCCCTGTCCCCAGCTGCCCGGACACTACCCCCGTAGCCTCCCCAAGGGGTGAGCGCCTCCCCTTTCCCGGTCCCCCAGGGACAGAACAGGGGAGCTAACCGGGGGGGGGGGGACCCTAGTTCCAACCCCTTTGTAAGGGCAGGGCTGGGATCCGACCCCCCCAGGCGAGTGGCCGGCCCCGGGATAGTGAATTAAAGAGGAGACGCTTCGAACAGGGAGGATTAAGGGGGGGCCCCCCATCAGCCTCCCTCCCCGGTCAGGCCTTGAACCTGCTTCTCCACTGCCCCCCGCCCCGCCCGTCAGCATTGCCCCACAGCTAGTGCCTAGATAGGGGGTGCTGCCCCCCCAAGCCCCCCTGCGGAGCGGAGCCACATCTGCCCTCCCCCCCCACCCCCCAACCTCCCAGCGGGCCAGCCCCTGCCCACCGCCCCCCCAGCAGGGCCGCCCCTCCGACCCCAGCCCCCCCCCACTCCAGCCTCCCCCCCACTTTCAGTTGAGTCTCCCCCCCCCCAGATCAGCCCCCGCCCCCCCGACTCTCCTCTGCCCCTGCTGGGAGAGTCTCCTTCAGCCCCCCTCCAAATCGCATGCTGGCAGGGGGGGGGGGTAAGAGGGCAGAGCCCCCCAATCCTTGAATCATAGGACTGGAAGGGACCTCAGAAGGTCATGTAGTCCTCCCCCCCTCCCCCCGACAGCCCCCGAGCTGGGAAGAAGGAGGGAAGGGGGGGGTCTCTCCCCGGCAGCCACAGCCCTCCACGTCCCAAATTCCCCCCGCCCCCTCTTCTCACCCCACTGCCCCCTCCCACCTCCCGAATCAGCCTCCCTTCTCCCCCCAGGAGCGGGGTAACTGCGATTTAAGCCCCTTGCTTCTTGTCCCATCCTGGGCCGTTAAAGAGAACAACGTCCCTCCCGCCTCCTCGTGACCACCCCTTATGGACGTGAAAGCTAGGGTGACCAGATGTCTCCATTTTATAGGGACAGTCCCGATTTTGGGGGACTTTTTCTTATATAGGCGCCTATTCGCCCCCCCCCCCCCCCCCCCGCCAGGGTCCCAATTTTTCATACTTGCTGTCTGGCCACCCTAGTGAAAACTGTTGTCACGCGCCCCCCCCCCCCCCCCGCCCCTTCTCGGTCGTGTCTTCTCCAGCCTGAACGCCCCCCCAGTTTTTCAACACCTGTGTCTCCTCGACCCTTCCTCCCGGTTGTTGCTTCTTCTCTGGACTTTCTCCGTTTGCTCACATCCTTCCTGAGAGCTGGGCGCAATACCCCGGTGCGGAAGAATCGCGTCTCGTGTCTGCCTTTCGACACTCCTGCCCCGAATGGTGCCCCCGCTTTTTTTTTTTTGCAACAGCGTTACACCGTTAACACATATTTCGCTTGTGGTCCGCTCTGACCCCCCCAGATCCCTTTTCCGCAGGGCTCATTCCTGGGGGGGGGGGGTGCCCCTTTCAGTGAGAAAGCCCTTCTCGGGGGTCCACTCTCTCTCGGGGGTGCAGCCCTTCCGCCTCCTGGGGCCGCACCTCTCTGGGCCTCAGCACGCCTGGCTCTGCCGCGGGCCCCCCTCGGGAAGTCCCCTCGCGCCGGACCCCCGGGGCCTCCACCCCCGAAGGGGACGATGCCCACCCCCCTGTTCTCCAGCCCGGAGCGACTCTCAGCCAGCGTGACACAGGAGGGGTTATTGAGTCTGAACCAAGCCCAGGACACTCCCCGGGCCCCAGAGCTGGCCACCCCTGCATCCAGGGGGGCTCTGCCTGCTCCCCCCTCTCCAGCCCCAAGCCCCCCTGCTTCCCATCTGGGGAGCTGAGATCACCTGCCCCCAACTCCTGCCTCCGTCCTTTGTCTTCTCGCCAGGTAAACAGGGTCACCCGGGCCCCCTCTCCGCTCATCCGTCCTTTGTTCCCCTCTGGCTGGAACCGCCTGGTCAGGACACCGGGGTCCTCTCTCCGCAGCCCCATTGTCCTCTCACTGGCCGGACCCGGCTGCGACTCCCGAGCCGGGCCCCCGGGTCACCAGTCGCTGGGGTCTCCATTCTCCAGGCCGTTGGCTGGGGGCCCAAGTCCCCTCGCTGGTCCTCTGTACCCACAAACTCCCTCTCCCCTCCCCTCGTTAAACCCGCAACGCCCAGGGAAACTGAGTCCCACCCCTTCGGCTTGCAAACCATGGGAAGCACTGAGACAATCCCCCCCACTTTGTCACACCCCTCCCGGCGGGAAGGTGAGGGGTGCGCTGGCCCTTTAAGAGGGCTGCCTGGCCCAAGGAGTTCTGGGACTTGTAGTTCCCAAGAAGCAGGGGGAGGGGGGTGGTGAAAAACCACCCATTGGGCAGCAAAGCCTGCTGGGAGTTCCTTATCACGGGCTCCGCTTTCCCAGCATGCCTTGCTGCCCTGCTCTGTCGTCCCCACCCCCTAATCTGTAGGAACTACAAATCCCAGAATGCATTGAGGTTGGATTGAATCCCCCCCTAAAGGCGAGGGGGTCCTTGTATAACAAGCCGCCCCGCCCCAGAGGTGGGCGCATCTCGGGGCCGGGTGAGGGGTCCCTGGATAACCAGTAACACTGAGGGGGCGGGGGTGGTGGTGAGGGATTTGATGGGGGGGTGGATTGATTTTTTAACCCTGTCTCCCCCGTCCTCTTTCGTTCACAGGTTACCCCCAGGCTACTTACCCCTCCGCCCCGTACCCCAGCCCCCACCCCGCCCCCCCAGTCCCTGCCCCGGGATTCAACGTGTACCCCTCCTCCAGTCCGGGCGCAGGGCAGCTGGTCCATCCCCAGTCTCCGCCCCAGGCATACGGGGACCCCGCCGTGCAGCACCCCCACTCGGCCATCACCCCCTATCTGCCCGTGTCCACCGGCATCCCCCCGGGGCTGGAGTATCTCATGCAGGTGAGAGGAGACTGCGCCCCGCCCCAGAGGTGGCCGCATCCCAGCGCCGGGCGAGGGGTCCCCGGGTCACCAGCCGCCCCGCCCCAGAGGTGGCTGCATTTTAGTGGCAGTGAACCTGAATGATTACCCCTGAGTGGAGAAATAAACACATACAGGGGGGCTGGTGGGTTAGAGCAGGGGGGGGCTGGGAGCCAGGACTCCTGGGTTCTCTCCCCGGCTCTGGGAGGGGAGTGGGGGCTGGTGGGTTAGAGCAGGGGGGCTGGGAGCCAGAACTCCTGGGTTCTCTCCCCAGCTCTGGGAGGGGAGTGGGGGCTGGTGGGTTGGAGCAGGGGGAGCTGGGAGCCAGGACTCCTGGGTTCTCTCCCCGGCTCTGGGAGGGGAGTGGGGGCTGGTGGGTGAGAGCAGGGGGGGCGCTGGGAGCCAGGACGCCTGGGTTCTCTCCCCGGCTCTGGGAGGGGAGTGGGGGCTGGTGGGTAGAGCAGGGTGGGCTGGGAGCCAGGACTCCTGGGTTCTCTCCCCGGCTCTGGGAGGGGAGTGGGGGCTGGTGGGTTGGAGCAGGGGGAGCTGGGAGCCAGGACTCCTGGGTTCTCTCCCCGGCTCTGGGAGGGGAGTGGGGGCTGGTGGGTTGGAGCAGGGGGAGCTGGGAGCCAGGACTCCTGGGTTCTCTCCCCGGCTCTGGGAGGGGAGTGGGGGCTGGTGGGTTGGAGCAGGGGGAGCTGGGAGCCAGGACTCCTGGGTTCTCTCCCCGGCTCTGGGAGGGGGGTGTGGGGGGGTCTGTGCATGTTTCTGAGTCTCTCCTACCCCGGCCCCTTTGGCTCTTTTCAGATCGACCAGGTGCTGATCCAGCAGAAGGTGGAGCTGGTGGAAGGTGAGGGAGGGAAACACCTCACGGGGTGTGTCGCACCCGCCCTGTCCTGCCCCCGCTACACAACCCCTCCCCATACACACACACCCCACCACATCCAGCCAGCACCACACAACACAACAACCCCTCAGCCATACACACACACACACACACTGTGCCACCCATACACAATACCCCAACGACACACGCCGTCCTCTCAGCTGTACACAACACACCAACTACAGACACACACACCCTATAATCTCTGCCATACACAACATACACACCATGCCAGCCATACATAACACACCAACTACACCCCCCCATCCTCTCAGACACCACACACACACACAGCATTCCAGCCATACACAACACCCCAGCGACACACACACACCGTCCTCTCAGCTGTACACAGGTCCCCAACTACACACTCTGTGTCGGCCATACACAAGAAACCAACCAGACACACACCATCTTCTCATGATGGTTGGTGATAGCAATGAGGGCGGCCATGACGGTCGGTGACGAGTGTAGCCATGACGGTTGTGATGGCGACGAGGGCGGCCATGACGGTCAGTGACGACAGAAGCCATGACGGTTGTGACGGCGACGAGGGCGGCCATGATGGTTGGCATAGTGACGAGGGCGGCCATGACGGTTGGTGACGAGAGTAGCCATGACAGTTGTGATGGCGACAAGGGTGGCCATGACAGTCGGTGACGAGAGTAGCCATGACGGTTGTTATGGCGACAAGGGCCACCATGACGGTCGGTAACGAGAGTAGCCATGACGGTTGTGACGGCGACGAGGGCGGCCATGATGGTTGGCATAGTGACGAGGGCGGCCATGACGGTTGGTGACGAGAGTAGCCATGACGGTTGTGATGGTGTCACGGAGTGTGGGGGAGTCCGGCCCTGCACCCCTCTTCCCCGGATTCACTGGGAGTCTCAGCCAGCCAGTAGAACAGAAGGTTTATTAGAGATGCCAGGAACACAGTCCAAACAGAGCTTGTCAGTACATCCAGAACCCCTCAGTCGGGTCCTTCCGGGGGGCAGGGAGCTTAGACCCCAGCCCGGGGGCTCCCTGCATTTCACCCCACAGCTCCAAACGGGGGCAGGGAGGCCAGACCCTGTCTGCCTCTCTCCCCTCCTCTCCGGCCAGCTCCAAACTGAAACTGTCCAGCCCCTCCTCCCCCTTTGTCTCCTTCCCGGGCCAGGAGGTCACCTGATCCCTTTGTTCCAACACCTTCAGCTCTCACCTTTGCAGGGGAGGGGCCGGGCCATCTGTTGCTAGGAGACCGAGTGTCAGCCCTTCTCTGTGTCCAGGCCCCTCTGTAACACTCATGCACACTTGTCCCACCACCTAGCTACTCAAGCACTGCATAGGGGAAACCGAGGCACCCACACAGTACTCAGGGAAACCTTAACAACAGTCCTAGTTCGTCACAGATGGCGACAAGGGTGGCCATGACAGTCGGTGACGAGAGTAGCCATGACGGTTATGGCGGCAAGGGTGGCCATGACAGTCGGTGACAAGAGTAGCCATGACGGTTGTTATGGCGACAAGGGCCGCCATGACGGTCGGTAACGAGAGTAGCCATGAGGGTTGTGACGGCGACGAGGGAGGCCATGACGGTCGGTGATGAGCGTAGCCATGACGGTTGTGATGGTGACAAGGGCGGCCATGACGGTCGGCCAGGAGGGCGGCCATGACGGTTGTGATGGCGACGAGGGCGGCCATGACGGTCGGCATAGTGACGAGGGCGGCCATGACGGTGGGCGACGGCGGCGTCACCGCGGTAACCGTCTCCCCGCCTCCCCTTCCCAGCCATCATCGGCTTCGAGACCGCCAACAAGTACGATCTGCGGGACGGGCTGGGCCGGCGGCTCTTCGAGGCCGAGGAGCAGAGCGACTGCTGCACCCGCAACTGCTGCGGGTCCCTGCGGCGCCTCCGGCTGAGCCTGGCCGAGCCGGGGGGCCGCCCGGTGCTGCGGATCCTGCGCCCCCTCAAGTGCGCCACCTGCTGGTGCCCCTGCTGCCTGCAGGAGGTGAGGGGACGGGCGCCCGCGGAGGGGGCCCCCCGGGGCCACGGCACCTCCCCCGTGTCCCCCCCCACACACACACACCCTGGCACCTCCCCCGTGTCCCCCCCCACACACACACCCTGGCACCTCCCCCGTGTCCCCCCCACACACACACACCCTGGCACCTCCCCCGTGTCCCCCCCCACACACACCCTGGCACCTCCCCCGTGTCCCCCCCCCACACACACACCCTGGCACCTCCCCCGTGTCCCCCCACACCCCAGCACCTCCCCCGTGTGTGTCCCCCGCCCCGGCACCTCCCCCGTGTCCCCCCTCCACACCCTCGCCCCACCCCCGTGTCCCCCCCCCACCTTAGCACTACCCCCGTGTCCCCCCCCGCCCCGGCACCACCCCCGTGTCCCCCCCCCCACCCTGGCACCTCCCCCATGTCCCCCACCACCCTCGTGTCCCCCACCACCTAAGCACTACCCCTGTGTCCCCCCCACCCCGGCACCACCCCCATGTTCCCCCCCCACCCTGGCATCTCCCCTGTGTCCCCCCCACCCCCATGTCCCCCCCACCCTAGCACTACCCCTGTGTCCCCCCTACCCCGGCACCACCCCCGTGCCCCCCCCACCCTGGCACCTCCCCCATGTCCCTCACCACCCCCGTGTGCCCCCCCACCCCAGCACCACTCCCGTGTTCCCCCCCATGCTGGCACCTCCCCCATGTCCCCCACCACCCCCGTGTCTCCCCCCACCCCGGCACTACCCCCATGTCCCCTCCCCCACCCTGGGACTACCTCTATGTCCCCCCCCACCGCCCTGGCACCTCCCCCGTGTCCCCCCCCCACCCTGAGACTACCCCTGTGTCCCCCCCCACCCTGGCACCACCCCCGTGTCTCACCCCTCTCCCTCCCCCACTCCCGTGTCCCACCCGTGCCCCTCCCCCGCTCCGGCACCCCCCCCATGTCCGGCCTGTGTCCCTCCCCCACCCCGGTATCCCCCCACTGTGTCCGGTCCATGTCCTGCCCCCCCCACCCAGGACCCCCCTACGTGTCCGTCCCGTGTCCCTCCCCCACACCAGTTATTCCCCCCCTGTGTCCCCCCATGTCCCCTCCCCCACCCCACGTGTCCCTCCCTGTTGCCCCCCCATGCACCCCCCCGTGTCCCTCCCCCACCCTGGCCCCCGCTGTGTCCCTCCTGTGCCCCTCCCCCATCCCTGTGTCCTGCCCGTGTCCCTCCTCCACCCCAGCACCATCTCTGTGTCGTCGTCCCCCCGTGTCTCTCCCCCCCCGGATCCCCGCTGTGCCCCCCCGTGCCCCACCACCCTGGGGGTCCTGCTTCCCCAGTCCTGTGGTATCCCCATATCTCTCCCCACAACTCCCTGGCCCCAGGCGCAGCTCTGACCCCCCACCTCCAGGTACCCCACTCCCCTCTTGGGGCTCCCCCTCTGTCCTGACCCCTCTTTTCCCAGCCTCGGCTCCCCACTGTGCCCCCTCCCCCACTCAGGGGACCCATGTCTGCCCCCACAGCACCACCCTGGGGCAGGGAAGCGCCCCATGACCCTCCCCCTCGCAAATCTGGGCACCCCACTGCCTCCCCCCAATCTCCGGGACTCCCAGCCCCACCCACTCCTGGGGGTTGGCTTTGGCGGGGGGGGGGGATACGGGGGGGTGTCTGTCCCTCCCCCCAATTCTAACCCCTGCCTGGCGTGTGTCTCTTCCCCCCACCCCGCCCGCCCCAGCTGGAGGTGCAGTGCCCCCCGGGCACCACCATCGGGCATGTGGTGCAGACCTGGCACCCCTTCACCCCCAAGTTCTCCGTCCAGAACGCCGCCAAGCAGACCGTGCTGAGAGTGGTGGGGCCCTGCTGCGTCTTTCGCTGTGGGGGGGACGTCAACTTCGAGGTACCGGGGGGGGGGACCGGGGTTGGCGTCACTTTGGAGGGGGGCATGTGGGGGGTCAGGATGGGGGGGCGTCTGGGTTGGGGGTTGGCGTCTCGGTGGAGGGGGGCATCTGGGGGGCTGGACGGGGGTGTCTGGTTTGGGGGTTGGCGTCTTGGTGTTGGGGGGCTGGATGGGGGGCATTTGCATCGTGGAGTGGGAGGGGAGCGTTGGGTAGTTGGAGGAGGGGGTGCTTGGGTGTGGGGGGATGTCCGAGATGGGGAGGGCTGTGGAGGCAGATGGGTTTGGCGTAGGTGGGGGACTAGGGGCACAGTCAGGTGGGAGGGTCTTTCTGGGCCACTTCCTGTATTGGTGCCACCCAGGGGGAGGAGCTTTGGGGGCACTTCCTGTATTGGTGCCACCCAGGGGGAGGAGCTTTGGGGGCACTTCCTGTATTGGCGCCACCCAGGGGGAGGAGCTTCGGGGGCACTTCCTGTATTGGCACCACCCAGGGGGAGGAGCTTTGGGGGCACTGCCTGTATTGGCGCCACCCAGGGGGAGGAGCTTTGGGGGCACTGACTGTATTGGCGCCACCCAGGGGGAGGAGCTTTGGGGGCACTGCCTGTATTGGCGCCACCCAGGGGGAGGAGCTTCGGGGGCACTTCCTGTATTGGCGCCACCCAGGGGGAGGAGCTTCGGGGGCACTTCCTGTATTGGCGCCACCCAGGGGGAGGAGCTTCGGGGGCACTTCCTGTATGAGGACCAGGGCGTGGACTATGAGTATAGAAGGCAGGGAGGATTGGCATCTGAGTCACTTCCTGTTCAGATACTGCCTAGGGGGCGGGACTTCCTGCGTTGGGCACGTCGCAAAGGGCATTGGCCCTGGCTGTGGGGAGTAGGGAAGGTAACGGTCTCTCCTGTGCCCCATGGGGCAGCGTCTGACTCATGTTCGGGGCTGGCCCCCCTGCAGGTGAAGACGAGCGACGAGTCGCGGGGCGTGGGGCGGATCAGTAAGCAGTGGGGGGGGCTGCTGAAGGAGGTCTTCACCGACACCGACGTCTTCGGCATCCAGTTCCCCGTGGACCTGGACGTCAATATGAAGGCCGTGCTGCTGGGGGCCTGCTTCCTCATCGTGAGTCCCCCCCCCGCCACACACACATCCCACTGCTGGCACCAGCAAGCGCCCACCCCCCACATCCCACCGCTGGCACCAATCAACCCAACCTCCCTATCCCACCACTGGCACCAATCAACCCAACCTCCCCATCCCACCGCCGGCACCAATCAACCCAACCTCCCCATCCCGCCACTCCCATCGACAAATCACCGTCTTCTCTTTTGCCACCACTTGACCTCTGCTCTCATCTGATGTGTGACACCAACCAAGCCGCCCGCCCTCTCTCCCCGTCCACCGACCAATACAGCCAGTTTCTTCCCTTTCCTCCCCCGCCCACCAACCACCATAGAGTCATAGAGTTTACGGCCAGAAGGGACCACCAGGTCATCTTGTCTGACCTCCTGTATCTCACAGGCCACCAACCCCATCCAGCACCCGCACGCAAAACCCAACAACCAAAATAGGCCAACGGATTACAGCCCATGGGAGACTCACCCTCTCCCCAGCCTATTGGTCCCACCAGTGAGTTCCCCCCCCCACACCCGCCTGCCACTGGCCACCCAAATTTCCCCTTCCCACCAGAGGCATCAACAGTCACTTTGTGCCTCTTTGCCATCCTCATCCCACCGCTGCCACCAATGAATGGCCATCCCACCTCTAACACCAAGCACCTCACTCAACCTCTGCCCCATTTCCACCCCAACCCACTTGCCCTCCCTCGTCCCATTGCTGCCACCAGCCAACCTCTTCTTCATGCCACCAGCCCGCCCTACCTCCCCCTCCACCCCACCTCTCACCCCACCAGCCCACCTGCCCTCTTCCGCCATTCCACTCCCCCCCCCCCCCCCAACCTCCTCCTCTCATAGCCGGAGCCTCCAGGGTGCAGGGGCCGTGACCCATTTTCTTTCCATGGTGATCCCACCCCGATTTGGAAAGCACTGGCCTCTGTGTCTGTTCCAAGCCCTCTTCCTCTCTTTCCCCTCCCCAGGATTACATGTTCTTCGAGAAGGTGGGCCATACCAGCCAGAGGAGCACGGTGCTGAGCAGTTAGAGGCGTCCAGACCCCCGCACCTCCCACTCGCTGCCTCTTACGGGGACCCCCCATTCCACCGCTGACACCAACAGAGGCCCCCATTCCACCGCTGACACCAACAGGGGCCCCCATCCCATCGCTGACACCAACGCGGGGGTCTTTATGAATAGGACAGCGTGTTTATCGGCCGTCAGGGCCGTGAGACTGTTTGCAGAGGTGGCAAGGAGGTCTGCGGGTGTGGGAGCATCCCGTGCCATGGGGCTCGGTGGACAGTGTTGGGTGCGCAGCACAATGGGGGCTCTTCTGGGTGTATCTGAAGAACATCAAGTCCTGGGCCTTCTCCCACCAAGGCACCTTTAGGACCTTCACCCAGACAGGAAACTCTGGCCTCCATGGGCCGCCAAATTCCTGGGGCCTTCCTGTCCCCTGCCCCCACCATTCCGGGAACCCCTCCCTGTTGGCTGTGGGGTCCCTTCAACACCGAGCCAGTGGTCGCAACATCCCGAAGCCAAATCTCTGCCTAATATTTCTCATTCTGTATTTTGTGTATTTATCGCTTATAACCAAGTGTCTTGCATTGAACCTTTGTGGGGGGAGCAACGTGGTGCTTTTTAATGGGGTTCCCCCCCCCGGTTCCCCTGAATTCCTGATGCTGAGGGAGAGGCGTCAAGCCTCGGTGGAGGAATGTTAGGGTTGGCTTGACCCTCGCAGGAGCTGTGGCCAGCGTGAAGTCATGCCAACCCACGATGGCGTCATGTGGGCCAAGAGGGAGGCCAGCCAACCCATGTTGGTGGGCCGTTGGCCATGATGGATTGAAGCCAACCCAAGATGGTGGGCCGTTGGCCACGATGGATGGAAGCCAACCCAAGATGGTGGGCCGTTGGCCACGATGGATGGAAGCCAACCCAAGATGGAGGCGCCTTGGCTAAGATAGTCATGCCAACCGTGGAGGCATGTTGCTCAAGATGGAGTCAAGCCAACCCAAGATGGAGACGTATTGGCCAACGCGAGAGAAGACAACCTTGGCCAACTCTACTGTGTCTTTCTTTCGTGGAGGGGGGAGGAGACTGGAGGGGAGAGGAAGGGGACACTCCCCCACAGGCAGGAGAGGAGGGGACTGGACCTCGTGTCTTGACTAATCGTTTTGCTGGGCGTTCTTCCACGGGGAACCAAAACCAATAAAAGTTCTCTGTTCCGGCTACTCGTCCTCCTCTGCTTCTTCCCCTCTGCTCCACATATCCTTCCTCCCACCCCTCATTCTCCCCTGAAATCCAGCTCCCTCTTCCCCCCACAACTCCCTCTCCTCCTGCATCCACCACCCCAGTACCGCCACCTCCCTCCCCTCTCCCACCCATCTTGTCCTGCCCCATTTCGGGGACGGCAAAGCTCACATGGCCCATTCCAGGTGGCGGGGACAGGTACTGGGGGTCCAATTTGGGGGGTATGGGGAGGAGGCCCCCCCAATCATGCCACCTAGGACACCGGTCTCTAGTTCACCTTTATTGCTTTGGACAATATATACAACACCCGTAACAACTGTACACTAGGTAGACACATGCCCGGCTCACAGCCACAATCCACCCACACACACCACCTCGCACGCGGACAGCTTTGCACACCGCCCCATTCATCACACCCAATCCATGCACAAGCCTTGTGAAAAATCCCAAACCCCGGGAAGGGGGCGGATGCGCCGTCACACACGACAGACGCACAAGCCGCTCCCACGCTGGGTGCACACACGCACCCCCACACCCGCAATCGTGCCTCTCCCCACCCCCGAAATGTGCACACGACCCCGGCAGGCTACAGCCACACAAGCAAGGCACAACCAGCCGCAGGACTCCTGGGTTCTCTCCCCGGCTCTGGGAGGGGAGTGGGGTCTAGTGGTTAGAGCCAGGACTCCTGGGTGCTCCGCCCGGCACTGGAGGCTGGAAGGTGCAGGACCATGGGGGGGAAACGGGGTGCCAATGCGGCCGGGCGGAGGCGGGAAGCTGAGGCCGTCTCTGGGCCCTGCTGCGGGGTTCGGACGATGCCCCCTTCAGGCCCGGAGGCCGCAGCTCAGGACATAGCGGGAGGCCATGGCCAGGTTCCAGCGATGCTTCTCCAGGATGCGCCGGCACTCGCCCCGGGAGTGCGGGCTGATGTGGAACAGCTGGTCAACCTGCTGGGGAAATGGGCGCGTCAGGGGCCTGTCCCCTCTAGGGGGCGCCAGCTCCCACGCGGCCCCAGGGCGGGGACTGGCTGGCTCAGGGGGGCGGGGAATGGGGCAGGGGCCTGTCCCCTCTAGGGGGTGCCGGCTCCCACCCAGCCCCAGGGCGGGGACTGGCTGGCTCAGGGGGGCGGGGAATGGGGCAGGGGCCTGTTCCCTCTAGGGGGCGCCAGCTCCCACACGGCCCCAGGGCGGGGACTGGCTGGCTCAGGGGGGTGGGGAATGGGGCAGGGGCCTGTCCCCTCTAGGGGGCACCAGCTCCCACCCAGCCCCAGGGCGGGGACTGGCTGGCTCAGGGGGGTGGGGAATGGGGCAGGGGCCTGTCCCCTCTAGGGGGCGCCGGCTCCCACCTTCAGCGCCTCGACGGCTCTCTGGGTGTCCCAGCCGTGCAGTCTCAGTGCCTCGCGACACTCTTCCACTGTCACCCCGTGAACCTTCTCCTCCACCTGCACGAGCAGACGCGAGACTGAGACCCTGACGGTCCCCCAGCCTCAGCCCCCCACCATGCCTGGGAGAGGGACGTTGTGTCAGGACTCCTGGGTTCTCTCCCTGGCTCTGGGAGGGGAGTGGGGGCTGGTGGGTTAGAGCAGGGTGGGCTGGGAGCCAGGACTCCTGGGTTCTCTTCCCGGCTCTGGGAGGGGAGTGGGGTCTGGTGGGTTAGAGCGGGGGGGCTGGGAGCCAGGACTCCTGGGTTCTCTCCCCGGCTCTGGGAAGGGAGTGGAGGCTGGTGGGTTAGAGCAGGGGGGGCTGGGAGTCAGGACTCCTGGGTTCTCTCCCCGGCTCTGGGAGGGGAGTGGGGGCTGGTGGGTGAGAGCACGGGGGCTGAGAGCCAGGACTCCTGGGTTCTCTCCCCGGCTCTGGGAGGAGAGTGGGGGCTGGTGGTTAGAGTGGGGGGGGCTGGGAGCCAGGAGTCCTGGGTTCTCTCCCTGGCTCTGGGAGGGGAGTGGGGGCTGGTGGTTAGAGTGCGGGGGCTGGGAGCCAGGACTCCTGGGTTCTCTCCCCACCTCTGGGAGGGGAGTGGGGGCTGGTGGGTTAGAGCAGGGGGGGCTGGGAGCTAGGACTCCTGGGTTCTCTCCCTGGCTCTGGGAGGGGAGTGGGGGCTGGTGGTTAGAGTGGGCGGGGGGCTGGGAATCAGGACTCCTGGGTTGTTTCCTCATCACTCACCTCTTTGATTTTCCGCTCTACGTCACTGTTGCCCTTCTGCTCCCCACATGGGGGCCCCCCAACTCCCCCTGCCGCTCTGTGGGCCCCTCCGGGGGTCTTGGCCCCCCCTGCCTCCCTCCTGTCCCTGGCCCCAGGTTGCTGGAGGGGAGCATCTATCCTGCGGGGTTGGCCGGGCCGAGGGGCAGGCCGTGACTTCAGGGGCGTCTCCAAGGGCCGGAGCCCCCTTTCCCACGGCGGGCGGGACGGTGGGTTGCCGAGGTGATGAGGCAGGAAGGCGAGATCATCACCCGGACGCCGGGGTTTTGCCCGAAGGACGCTGAAATCTGACACTGAGTCCAGACTCTTAGAGAGACCTAGGAAGGAGAAAAGGGAAACTGAGTCAGCGCTGGACTCCTGGGTTCTCTCCCCAGCTCTGGGAGGGGAGTGGGGGCTGGTGGGTGAGAGCAGGGTGGGCTGGGAGCCCGGAGGCCTGGGTTCTCTCCCCGGCTCTGGGAGGGGAGTGGGGGGCTGGTGGGTTAGAACGGGCGGGGCTGGGAGCCAGGACTCCTGGGTTCTCTCCCCGTTCCCTTCCAGCCCATGTGGCAGCGGCAGGGCCGTGCCCACCCTGCTCCCCGAGTGCCCCCAGCGGATACTCACGCGTCAGCCGAAGAAGTTGCTGGCCCCCCGGCTTGATCCCTCCAGGATTGTTAGGATCCCGGGGCTTCCCCTTTGGCCTGGGAGGGTGGGGCAGACGGGCGGCGGGGGGGGGGAAGAGAGGGAGGGTTAGTTACGTGGGCCCTTGGGGGCTAATTCCCAGATCCCGTCTCGGGGGGGGCACTTGGGGGTCCCTGCCCCAGTTCACAACCCACCCCACATGTAGGGGTTGTCATGGAAACCCCTGGGGGGAGATGGAAGAGCTGGAGGGGGGGGGGGCAAGGGAGAGGCCCCTCTGCCTGATACAGCCCCCGCCTTTTAGAGCGATCCGCACCCCCTCCATTCCCGCCCCCTACATGGCCACACCCCTAATCACTGGCCACGCCTCTTCCCTCAGAGACACACCCCCTTCCTTCCAGAACCACGCCCCCCTCAGCGCACAAGAACCCCCCACCCCTCCCTGAGAGACACACCCCCTTCCCTGAGCCACTCCCCTTCCCTCAGCCACGCCCCCTCCCCACAGCCACACCCCCTCCCCTGCTGCAGAGACACGCCCCCTTCCCCACAGCTGCAGCCCCCTTCCTTCTCAGTCACGCCCCACCCCTTCAGCCACGCCCCTCCCCCTCAGCCCCACCCCTTCCACACAGCCACGCCCCCTCCCTCAGCCACGCCCCCTACCACTCCCCACGCCCCTCCCTTAGCCATGCTCCCTCAGCACACAATGACCCCCACCCCACCCTGACAGAGATGCCCCCTTCCCCTGCAGCCACGCCCCTCCCTCAGCCACGCCCCCTCCCCCACAGCCACGCCCCCTCCCTGAAAGTGACACGCCCCCTTCCCCTCAGCCACACCCTCTTTGGCAAAGCCACGCCCCCTCCCCTCCTGCAGAGACATGCCCCACCCCCACAGCCACGTCCCTTCCCTCAGCCCCGCCCCTCCCCCACAGCCCTGCCCCTTCCTTAAAGCCCCTCCCCCTCAGCCCCGCCCCCTTCCCCACAGCCCCGCCCCCTCCCCCAGACTCACTCCTCGATGCGGTCAGGGGCTCCCCAGCTGCGGCCGGGCTCCAGGTCTCCATGCCCCACGTGCTGGAAGCTGCTGCGGACGGGGAGGCTGATCCGGGGCACCCCAGCCGCGGGCGAGTCCTCCGGGCTCACCACCGAGGCCGGGAAGATCCCGACCCGCAGAGTCCGCCTGTTCTGGCCCCGCCAGGTCGGTGACGCGGGGCTGCAGGGGGCAGGGACTGGTGTGAACCCAGGAGTCCTGGTGCCCAGCCCCCCTGCTCTGACCCACCAGCCCCCACTCCCCTCCCAGAGCCAGGGAGAGAACCCAGGAGTCCTGGCTCCCAGCCCCCCCTGCTCTAACCCACCAGCCCCCACTCCCCTCCCAGAGCTGGGGGAGAGAACCCAGGCATCCGGGCTCACCTGCCCTCAATCACCGTGATGAGATCGTTGGCTTCTAGTCTCAGCCACCCGGGTTCATTCAAGTCCTGAGCAGCTCTCACCTCCTGGGGACGGAGCTGAGAACAGAAGGGAAAGGGTTAATCCCCTTCACAGGGCGGGGCGGGGGGCTCCTGGCAGTTCCTGCCCCGGCCAATCCCAGCAGGGGCGCTGTGGGGAGCAAGGCAGGGGGGCTGGTGGTGGGGCAGGGGACCCCAGCAGGGGGCATCATGGGGAGCAAGGCAGGGGGGCTGGCCGTGGGGCAGGGGACCCCAGCAGGGGGCGTTGTGGGGAGCGGAGCAGGGGGGGCTGTGGCAGGGGACCCCAGCAGGGGGTGCTGTGGGGAGCAAGGCAGGGGTCTGGCTGTATGGCAGGGGACCCCAGCAGGGGGCACCATGGGGAGCAAGGCAGGGGCGCTGGCCGTGGGGCAGGGGACCCCAGCAGGGGGTGCAGGGCACGGGGGCTAGCTGTGGGTCGGGAACTCCAGCAGGGGCGCTGTGGGGAGCAAGGCAGGGGGCTGGCCATGGGGCAGAGGACCCCAATAGGGCCCCCCCCGGGGGGGCTCTCACCTCCTGCAGCAGGCCGACAATGTCCCGGAAGTGGGGTCTCTCCTCAGGCTGGGGGGCCCAACACTTCCCCATCAGGCCGTACAGGCCCCGGGGACAGTCCTCGGGGCACTCCAGCCGGGCCCCCTCCCGCTCCACCTTCAGCATGATCTGGGGGGCGGGGGGCAAACGAGAGGTTCAATTTCCAGCCGCTCGGCGCCCCCTTCTGGAGGGGTAAAGCATCACAGCTCCCCCCCCACGTTGCATTACCCACCGCAGCCACTGGAGGGAGCTCCCAGTCCTTCCCATAGCACAGGCGGAGGGGTTGGAGAATGCAGGGGGCTGAGAGCCAGGACTCCTGGGTTCTCTCCCCGGCTCTGGGAGGGGAGTGGGGGCTGGTGGTTAGAGCAGGGGGGCTGGGTGCCAGGACTCCGGGGTTCTCCTCCAACCCCCCCTCCCCGCCCCCAGGCTCACCTGTCGCCCCGAGAGACCCATCCAGGGCTCCTCGCAGTAGGAGAACATCTCCCACAGGGTGACCCCGAACATCCACACGTCGGATGCGTGGGAGAAGACACCGGAGCGCAGGCTCTCGGGGGCGCACCTGGGGGGCAGGAGAAGAGACGTCAGACAGAGAGAGAGACCTGCCCCACAGCGCCCCTGTAACGAACTAGGACTGTTGTTAAGGTTTCCCTGAGTACTGTGTGGGTGCCTCAGTTTCCCCTATGCAGTGCTTGAGTATCTAGGTGGTGGGACAATGGTGCATGATTGTTACAAAGCCCTAGAAGGCAGGGGTGGGCAGAGGCCTAAACACAGAGAATGGCCCTGTCTCCTGGCAACAGATGGCCCGGCCCCTCCCCTGCAAAGGTAAAAAATAAAGGTGTTAAAACAAAGGGATCAGGTAACCTCCTGGCCCGGGAAGAAGACAAAGGGGGAGGAGGGGCTGGAGAGTTGCAGTTTGGATCTGGCTGGAGAGGAGGGGAGAGAGGCAGACAGGGTCTGGCCTCCCTGCCCCCGTTTGGAGCTGTGGGGTGAAATGCAGGGAGCCCCAGGCTGGGGTCTAAGCTCCCTGCCCCCCGGAAGGACCCGACTGAGGGGTCCTGGTTGTACTAACAAGCTCTGGTTGGACTGTGTTCCTGGCATCTCTAATAAACCTTCTGTTCTACTGGCTGGCTGAGACTCCCAGTGAATCCGGGGAAGAGGGGTGCAGGGCCGGACTCCCCCACACTCCGTAACAGCCCCCTAGGGCTGCCCTGGGGCCATCCCTGCCTGCCAGGGAGAGCGCCCCCTGCCAAGCCCCCCACCCCTCTCGCTGCCCCACAGCGACCCCTAGGGGCAGCCTCGCCTGGCGGGGGAGAGTGCCCCGCGCTGAGCCCCCTGCCCCGCTCCCAGCCGCACAGCGCCCCCTAGGGCTGCCTTGGGCCCAGCCCTGCCTGCCAGGGGAGAGCGCCCCCTGCTGCCCCCACGCCACTCTCTGCCCCACAGCGCCCCCTAGGGCCAGCCCAGCCTACCAGCGGAGAGCGCCCCCTGCTGAATTCCCCGCCCCGCTCCCTGCTCCACAGCGCCCCCTAGGGCCAGCCCTGCCTGCCAGGGGAGAGCGCCCCCTGCTGGGCCCCCTGCCCCACAGCGCCCCCTAGGGCCAGACCTGCATGCCAGGGGAGAGCACCCCCTGCTGCCCTCCACCCCACTCCCTGCCCCCTAGCGCCCCATAGGGCCAACCCTGCCTGCCAGGGGAGAGCTCCCCCTGCTGCCCCCGCCCCGCTCCCTGCCCCCCAGCGCCCCCTAGGGGTTCTCACCAGGCGAAGGGGATCTTGCGGTGGGCGGACATGACGTAGCGGTCGCCCTTGCTCGACAGCGCCCGCATGAGGCCGAAGTCGCCGATCTTGGCCAGCTCCTCGGAGGCCAGCAGCACGTTGCGGGCGGCCAGGTCGCGGTGGATGAAGAGCCGGGACTCCAGGTAGGCCATGCCCTGGGCCACCTGCCCCGCATAGAGCCACAGCCGGGCCAGCGGGTAGGGGGGGCGCAGCTGGTCGTAGAGGGAGCCCAGCGGGGCCAGCTCCGTCACCTGCCCCCAGAGCATCCCGGTGACGAGCCGGGGAGGGAACCCAGGCGTCCGGGCTCCCAGCCCCGCCTGCGCTCACCCACCAGCCCCCACTCCCCTCCCAGAGCCGGGGAGAGAACCCAGGAGTCCTGGCTCCCAGTCCCCGCGGCTCTAACCACTAGACCTCACTCCCCTCCCAGAGCCGGGGAGAGAACCCAGGAGTCCTGGCTCCCAGCCCCCACTGCTCTAACCCACCAGCCCCCACTCCCCTCCCAGAGCTGCGGAGAGAAACCAGGAGTCCTGGCTCCCAGCCCCCCCTGCTCTGACCCACCAGCCCCCACTCCCCTCGCAGAGCCAGCGAGAGAACCCAGGAGTCCTGGCTCCCAGTCCCCACGGCTCTAACCACTAGACCTCACTCCCCTCCCAGAGCCAGCGAGAGAACCCAGGAGTCCTCGTTCCCAGCCCCCACTCCCCTAACCCACCAGCACCCACTCCCCTCGCAGAGCCGGGGAGAGAACCCAGGAGTCCTGGCTCCCAGCCCCCACTGCTCTAACCCACCAGCCCCCACTCCCCTCCCGGCGCCGGGCAGGGGACCCAGACGTCCGGGCCCTGCTCACCATCTTGAGGGGCTGGCTGAGGACGACCCCGTGCAGCCGCAGCAGGTGGGGGTGCTCCAGGCTGCTCATGGCGTTCACCTCGCTGAGGAAATCCACCAGCGCCAGGGGGTCGGTGCTGACGTCAGAGCGGAGGGATTTCACCGCCACCGAGAGCTGGGGGGGCAGGGGGGGTCAGTTCTGGGGGGCTGGAGGGATCGGGGGGGGGTGGGAGAAAGGGAAGCAGTAGCCAGAAGAAGAGGGAGAGGGGGTAACAGGTGGGTCCAGCCCCACACATCCCCATCCGGCCCCACAGCGACCCCCCCCACCCCCCGTCTTTCCTCCCCCCCACTGTCCAGCCCCACACCCCTGTCCCTGCAGCCTGCCCTGACCCCTCCAGCCTCCTCCACCCCTCCGTCTTCCCTTCCCCCCCTCCTTTCCAATTCCCCTCTCTGCTTTGCCCGCCATCCCGGCCGAGGGGGTGTGTGTGTGGGGGGGGGGGGGCGGGATCGACATGGGCCCCGGGAGCTCAGCTGGGGGGTCAGTCCGGGCCCCTTGCTGGACACGATGTGGCCAGGCCTGGCCCGCCCCCCAGGCCTCATGGGGCAGGTGGCTCGTGGCCAGGGGAGGGGCCGGTGTTGACACCCCGGGGTGCGCCGGGGATCACGTGACCGTCAACTAGGATCTCGCGATTTCCGGGTCTCGTCTCCGGGTCTTTCCCCCTCCCCCCGCCCCTCGATGCTGTGAGCTTCCCTGGCCGCTGCTAGGACCCCGCCCGCGTGCCCCTCCCCCCGTGAGGCCCCCATGCAGCCCCCCCACTCCCCCGGGCGACTCACGGTGCCCCCGCCAGGCGGGGTCCACTCCCCCCGGTGCACCACCCCGAAGCAGCCGTCGCCCAGCCGCTCCCGCAGACGCAGGTCCCACTCGCTGATCAGACATTTCAGGGGGGCGTCCGAGTCCTGGCGGGGGGGCGGGGGGCGGGAGGGCCCCTCCTCCGCCTCCCCTGGCTCCTGGGTCCTGGGGCCACCGATCATCTGACCGAGGGAGAGAGAGAGAGACGGGCACAGTGCTTAATGGCCGGCAAACCCAGGAGTCCTGGCTCCCAGCCCCCCCTGCTCTGACCCACCAGCTCCCACTCCCCTCCCAGAGCCGGGGAGAGAACCCAGGAGTCCTGGCTCCCAGCGCCCCCTGCTCTAACCCACCAGCCCCCACTCCCCTCCCAGAGCCGGGGAGAGAACCCAGGAGTCCTGGCTCCCAGCCCCGCCTGCTCTAACCCACCAGCCCCCACTTCCCTCCCAGAGCCGGGGAGAGAACCCAGGAGTCCTGGCTCCCAGCCCCGCCTGCTCTAACCCACCAGCCCCCACTTCCCTCCCAGAGCCGGGGAGAGAACCCAGGAGTCCTGGCTCCCCGCCCCTCCTGCTCTAACCCACCAGCCCCCACTCCCCTCGCAGAGCCGGGGAGAGAACCCAGGAGTCCTGGCTCCCAGCGCCCCCTGCTCTAACCCACCAGCCCCCACTCCCCTCCCAGAGCCGGGGAGAGAACCCAGGAGTCCTGGCTCCCAGCCCCCCCTGCTCTAACCCACCAGCCCCCACTCCCCTCCCAGAGCCGGGGAGAGAACCCAGGAGTCCTGGCTCCCAGCCCCCCCTGCTCTAACCCACCAGCCCCCACTCCCCTCCCAGAGCCGGGGAGAGAACCCAGGAGTCCTGGCTCCCAGGCCCCCCCACCCTCCACCCCGCGGACGCCAGGGTTCCGGTGACGATGGGGGAGGGGGGGGGGCCTCCAAACCTTGTAAACCCAGGACTTGGGGCGCGGGCCCTGCTGCTTCCTCCGCTTGATGGCGTCTTCCAGCCGCCGCTGACCTGAATCGGGGGGGGCTGGCGGTTAGAAAGGGGGGAGCTCTGCCGGTGCCCCTCACTCCCGACCCGCAGCCCCCTGCCAGCCCGGCCCTACCCACCCCCCCAGCTCTGCCGGTGCCCCTCACTTCCGACCCGCAGCCCCCCGCCAGCCCAGCCCTGGGCCCCCCCCTCCACCTACCGGGGCGCCCCATGCCAATGCGGTCGAGGTCGGAGGCTTTGACGTAGTCGAAGTGGCCGAGGCGGGTGACGTGGAGCTCGTCCCGGATCCGGTGGTAAAACTGCTCCAGCTGGATTTCGGCGAGCAGCACCCGCAGCCAGTCGGTCCCGTCGTCCGGCGCCATGGGGGCCCCTGCTGCGGGGGGGGGGGCAGGGCCGGGGGAGACGCGGACCCGAGAGGGGGGCCCCGGCGCTCAAGAGAGACCCCCTTCGCCGGTCCTGTCTAAAGAGATTAAAGAGCCTCCTTTTCGGAGATGGGGAAACTGAGGCACGCAAGCTCCCCAGCCCCGCCCCCCGGTCCTCTCTAAAGAGATTAAAGAGCCTCCTTTTCGGAGATGGGGAAACTGAGGCACGCAAGCGCCCAGCTCCGCCCCCCGGTCCTCTCTAAAGAGATTAAAGAGCCTCCTTTTCGGAGATGGGGAAACTGAGGCACGCAAGCGCCCAGCTCCGCCCCCCGGTCCTCTCTAAAGAGATTAAAGAGCCTCCTTTTCGGAGATGGGGAAACTGAGGCACGCAAGCGCCCAGCTCCGCCCCCCGGTCCTCTCTAAAGAGATTAAAGAGCCTCCTTTTCGGAGATGGGGAAACTGAGGCACGCAAGCTCCCCAGCCCCGCCCCCGCCAGCGACCGTGTCTCTCTGTGTGGTGTCAGCCGCTCGGCAGCGGTTTTTCCTCCCTTCCTCAGGGCGGCCCCCCCCTTGTCCGGGCTTGTCTTCCCCCCTCCCACTCGGCCCCCTGCGGCCTGCGGGACTCCCCGCCACTGCACCGACCTGCCTGAGCCCCGGGGGGGGACCCACACCCAGACCACACACACACACACACGCGGACACACCCCTCAGCCTGGGGGGTCTAGCGGATTAGAGCAGGCGGGGCTGGGAGCCAGGATGCCTGGGTTCTTTCCCCGGCTCTGGGACGGGAGTGGGGGCTAGTGGGTTAGAGCAGGGGGGGCTGGGAGCCAGGACGCCTGGGTTCTTTCCCCAGCTCTGGGACGGGAGTGGGGGCTGGTGGGTTAGAGCAGGGGGGGCTGGGAGCCCGGACACCTGGGTTCTTTCCCCAGCTCTGGGAGGGGAGTGGGAGCTGGTGGGTTAGAGCAGGGGGGCCTGGGAGCCAGGACTCCTGGGTTCTCTCCCTGGCTCTGGGAGGGGAGTGGGTTAGAGCAGGCGGGGCTGGGAGCCAGGACTCCTGGGTTCTCTCCCCGGCTCTGGGTGGGTAGTGGGGGCTGGTGGGTTAGAGCAGGGGGCGCTGGGAGGGCAGTGCAGGCTGGTGGTTAGAGCAGGAGGGGCTGGGAGCCAGGACGCCTGGGTTCTCTTCCCCGGCTCTGGGAGGGGAGTGGGGGCTGGTGGGTTAGAGCAGGGGGGGCTGGGAGCCAGGACTCCTGGGTTCTCTCCCCGGCTCTGGTTGGGGAGTGGGGGCTAGTGGTTAGAGCAGGGGGGGCTGGGAGCCAGGACTCCTGAGTTCTCTCCCCGGCTGTGGGGAGAGAAGCGGCTCAGGACATGTGTAAACCCGCCCATAACCCATCCCCTCCCTGCCCCCCAGCACCCCACTCCCTGGGCGGGGACACACACAATCACCCCAAGGGTTGAAACGCTTCCACACAAAGCGGCCTGTGACTGGGCCCCGGGACTCCTCCCTAACGCCGCCGGGGGTGGGGCAGCGGAGAAGAGGATTTTGGGTGGGTGCATGTGGGGGGGGGGAGTTGGGGGTGAATTTCTAGGGTGAAGATTTGGGGGGGGCAGTGAGTTTTGGGGGGGAAGGTGCAGGAGAATTGGGGACAGATTTGGGGCTTGGGTGAGGCTTTCGGGGGGAAGATGTGGAGGGGCAGGGGGTGAGGGGGATCCCCTCATTCCCTACCCCCCATTTGGGGGGGCTATTAACCCTTTCCTTGCTTCATGGGCGGATTCCTTCCCTGTCCTCCCCCCGCCCCCCAACTGACGCCAACCCAGGGCAGAGTTCAGGTGGCGGGACAAATATTGACACAAGCGGATGCCAGACTTAGGGACCCACCCTGCTGGGGCTCTGCCCCCCTTATATAGGCCCTCTAGGGGGCGCTGGCTCCCACCCGGCCCCAGGGCGGGGACTGGCTGGCTCACGGGTGTGGGGAATGGGGCAGGGGCCTGTCCCCTCTAGGGGGCACCGGCTCCCACCCGGCCCCAGGGCAGGGACTGGCTGGCTCAGGGGGGTGGGGAATGGGGCAGGGGCCTGTCCCCTCTAGGGGGCGCCGGCTCCCACCCGGCCCCAGGGCGAGGACTGGCTGGCTCAGGGGGGCGGGGAATGGGGCAGGGGTCTGTCCCCTTTGGGGGTGTCCCATCAGTTTGTGGGACCCCAGGGGTAAACAGGGCGTCTTGCTGGGTGGGGGGAATAGAGGGAGACGGCGGGGAGGGAAAACAGGAAGGGGAAGGATAGAAGCGAAGGACCCAAGGAAAGAAGGGAACAGGCTCAAGAGAGAAGCAATGAGGAAACTAGGAGATAGAGGTGTAGAGGGAGGGAAGAAGAAAGAAAGAAGGGATGAGTAAGAAAGAAAGAAAGAAAGAAAGAAAGAGGATGAGTGTGAAAGAAAGAAAGAAAGAAAGAAAGAAAGAAAGAAAGAAGGGATAAGTGAGACAGAAAGAAAGAAAGAAAGAAAAAGGATGAGTGTGAAAGAAAAGAACGAAAGAAAGAAAGAAAGAAAAAAGCCGATGAGTGTGAAAGAAAGGATGAGTGTGAAAGAAAGAAAGAAAGAAAGAAAGGATGAGTGTGAAAGAAAGAACGAAAGAAAGAAAGAAAGAAAAAAGCCGATGAGTGTGAAAGAAAGAAAGAATGAAAGAGATGAGTGTGAAAGAAAGAAAAGGATGAGTGTGAAAGAAAGAAGGAAAGAAGGGATGAGTGAGAAAGAAAGAAAGAAAAAAGAAAGAAAGAACGGATGAGTGTGAAAGAAAAGAAAGAAAGAAAGAAAGAAAGAAGGGATGAGAAAGAAAGAAGAAAAAGGATGAGTGTGAAACAAAGAAAGGATGAGAAAGAGAAAGAAAGAGAAAGAAAAAGGATGAGTGTGAAAGAAAGAACGAACGAAAGAGTGAGAAAGAAAAGAAGGAATTGGAAAGGGAGGGAAGCAGGAAGGGGCGGGTGGAGAACAAGGGGGGAGGAAGGAACAAGACCCGCAGGAGGGAGGCGGAAGGAAAGTTTGGGGGGGTGTCTTTGTGTACCCCCCCCCCCAGGCACCACCCCCCAGCCGGGACTCACCTGGGTTGGGGGAGGGGAGGGGGGGGTCCCTCCCGCGCGCTCTCTCCTCTGCGTCTCTCTCCGGGCTCAGTCCCCGGTAGATTCCGCCCCCCCCCAGCTCCTCCCCATCCCACTCCTGCCACCAATGGCGCCCCAGCTCCCGGCCGCTCCCTCCCCCCTTCCCCCCCCCCGCGCGCACCTGGGCGGGTCCCGCTGAGCCCCAGGGGACACCTGACACCTGGCCAGGCAGGCACCGCCCCCTTGGGTGTCACGTGGGGCTCCCCACCCATGGGACACGTCTGAACAGGGGGGAGGGGCATGTGCCGGCCGGGCCCGCTCACCCTTGTGTCATGGGGGGCGGTGGCCTCCCCAGGAATTGAAATGGGGGGGGGTGTTCGAATTTACGGGGGGGTGTCACTAAATTGGCATGTAACTAGTTCACAAAACTGGGGGGGTGTTGGGGAAATTCAGGGGGGGTGTAGGGAAATCACTGATGGGGGGCAGGAAGGGGGGGTTACAGCAAGTCATGGGGTGGGGAGGGCTAACACGGACCGGTGGGGCCGTGCCACACGCTCCCGACACGCGGGGCGACGTGATGGGTTTGGACACGGAGCCGGCGGCGCTCCCCCCTGTCTGGGACCCCCCCCCGACACGCCTGGCCCCTCGCACGTCCTGCGTCACCCTGCCCCCTGTATGCCCCCGACCCCCCGCATGCCCGCCACCTTGTCCCCATGCCTTCGCACGCACGCCAGCCTGCTCCCACGCCTTCGCACGCCCGCCAGCCTGTCCCCACGCCCTCGCACGCCCACCACCCTGTCCCCACGCCCTCGCACGCCCGCCACCCTGTCCCCACGCCTTCGCACGCCCGCCACCCTGTCCCCACGCCTTCGCATGCACGCCACCCTGTCCCCACGCCCTCGCACGCCCACCACCCTGTCCCCACGCCTTCGCACGCCCGCCACCCTGTCCCCACGCCTTCGCATGCACGCCACCCTGTCCCCATGCCCTCGCACGCCCGCCACCCTGTCCCCACACCTTCGCACGCACGCCACCCTGTCCCCACGCCCTCGCACGCCCGCCACCCTGTCCCCACACCTTCGCACGCCCGCCACCCTGTCCCCACGCCTTTGCACGCCCGCCAGCCTGCTCCCATGCCTTCGCACGCCTACCACCCTGTCCCCACGCCTTCGCACGCACGCCACCCTGTCCCCACACCTTCGCACGCCCGCCATCCTGTCCCCACGTCCTCGCACGCCCGCCACCCTGTCCCCATGCCCTCGCACGCCTGCCACCCTGTCCCCACACCTTCGCACGCCCGCCACCCTCTCCCCACGTCCTCGCACGCCCGCCACCCTGTCCCCATGCCCTCGCATGCCTGCCAACCTGTCCCCACGCCTTCGCACGCCCGCCAGCCTGCTTCCACGCCTTCGCACGCCCGCCACCCTGTCCCCACGCCTTCGCACGCCCACCAGCCTGTCCCCACGCCTTTGCACGCCCGCCACCCTGCTCCCACGCCTTCGCACACCCGCCACCCTGCTCCCAGGCCCTTGCACGCCCGCCAGCCTGCTCCCACGCCTTCCCACGCCCGCCACCCTGTCCCCACACCCTCGCATGCACGCCACCCTGCTCCCATGACCTCGCACGCCTGCCACCCTGTCCCCATGCCTTCGCACGCCTGCCACCCTGCTCCCACACCTTTGCACACCCGCCACCCTGCTCCCAGGCCCTTGCACGCCCGCCAGCCTGCTCCCACGCCTTCGCACGCCCGCCACCCTGTCCCCACGCCCTCGCACGCCCGCCACCCTGCTCCCATGCCCTCGTGTGCACCCCCAGAGATGGCTGCTGCCCGCACCAGGCCTGGAGGGGAAGCCCATTTATTGCGGATCCGGGAGCCCCCATGGGGGGTGGGGCCGGCGGGGGGGGGTGTCACTCAGGGACCGGGCGAAACCGGAACCTGCCAAGAGAAAGTCCCGATGTCAGCACCGTGGGTCACGCCCCCCCACCTCGGCCGGACCTCCCCCCACATCTCCGCCACATGGGCCCCTCCATGCTGCCCCCCACACACACTCCGGCTTCCCATCCCCCTCCTCCCTCCCCATCTCTTCCCATTCCACCCCCTCCTCCCCCATCCCTCCCTCCCCATGTTCTCCCCCCTCAGACCCCACTACTCCCTATCCGCCACCCCGCCAAAAAAACCCACACAGGCCCCGCCCCTTCCCCTGTCCCCACCCCTTACCCCCAGTCAAGGCTCCACCCCTTTCCTCTCCCCTAACCCCAGGCCCCGCCCCTCCCCAGCCCTGACCCCGCCCCTTCCCTGTCCCCTCCCCTAACCCCCTTCCCCTAACCCCCAGCACCTTCCCCAGCCCAGGCCCCGCCCCCTTCCCCTTTCCCCTCCCTTATCCCCAGCCAAGGCCCCGCCCCCTTGCCCATACCCCACCCCCTTCACCGCCCAGGTCCCGCCCCTTCCCCTAACCCCTCCCCTATCCCAGATCAGGCCCCGCCCCTTCCCCTAACCCATCCCCAGCTCAGGCCCCGCCCCTTCCCCTAACCCCGCCCCTATCCCCAGCCCAGACCCCCTCCCCCTCTCCCTAACCCCACCCCTTTCCCCAACCCAGGCCCCGCCCCCGCCCCCTTCCCCTATCCCCTCCCTTATCCCCAGCTCATGCCCCGCCCCTTCCCCCTCCCCTATCCCCAGCTCAGGCCCCGCCCCTTCCCCTAACCCCTCCCCTATCCCCAGCCCAGACCCCCTCCCCAACCCCACCCCTTTCCCCAACCCAGGCCCCGCCCCCTACCCCTAACCCCACCTCCTCCCCCAGCCCTAGCCCCCCCCCCCGCTCACTCTAGGGCACAGGTGACGAACCCCACGACCAGGCTGGAGGCGGACAGGACGCTCAGCACCAGCACGGAGCCCCGGAAACCCCTGCGCCCTGCGGGGGGGGGCAAGAGGAGGGGATGAATGCGGGGGAGGGGCAGAGAGGGGGCAGTCAGGGGAGGAAGGGTTTAAACCAGGGGGTGGAGCGATCAGTCACGGAGGGGGAGGGGGGCATTCTGTGGAGGAAGGGGTTAAACCAGGGGGTGGGGAGGGGGCAGGAAGGCAGAGAGGGGGCGGGCTGTGATGGGGGGGGGACCCCAGGCATACCCCTTCCCCTCCCCACACTGGGTGGCAAGGGTGGGGGTCATGTGGTGGGGGGGAGGAGGACGGCGCTGGAGGGCTGGCAGGGGAGGGGGCAGAGGAGAGAGGGGGAGGCCAGCCCCCCCCCCCACTGGAGGGGGACCCAGGCCGTGTCAGGGGGGGAGCCCCTCACCGTGGTAACATTTCTTCAGGCCCCAGCAGGGCACCTTCCCCTTCTTGCAGCTGGAGCAGTTGACGGCCAAGGTGGACCCCCCTGGCGCGGAAGAGGGGGGGCCAGGGTCAGCTGTGGGGGGCTGGGGTACCCCTCAGACCCTCACCCCAGGGGGCTGCGGAGGGGGGGACCCTTTCCCCAGGGCTGGAAGGACACGGAGAGGCCAGAGGCGTCTCCCCCCGCCCCCCGTCTCCGGGATCCTGCGCCCGGCACTGAAAAGCAGCCACCTCTGGGGTGGGGCACTGACCCACCCACTGTGGCACAGCGCCCCCTAGCGCCACCCTGGGGCCAACCCTGCCTGCCCGGGGGGAACGCCCCCCGCAGACCGCCCCCTGCTCCCAATCTCCCCGCCAAGCACCGAGCCAGGGGGTCCCCCAGAATAATTGGGGGGACCCCGTTCCCCCAACACTAGATTTGGGGTCACCCCTCCCAGCGCCCGTCTCCCGAGGGGCCGGTACTTACGGCACGTTGGAGGGCACAGAACTGTGGGGGGCAGAGAGAGACAGAGAGGTCGTCATGGACGGTGCATGGTGCACCCCACATCCCACCCCAGTTCATGGGGCCACTATGGACCACCCCAAAACCAGCGGGGGCACCCCAATAAGGGAAGAGGGCTGGGCCGACACCCTAAGAAAGGCCCTGAGGACTGGTGGGGGGGGGTGCGGCGCTGACACCCCAAGAGGGGCCCTGGGGACACAGCCCCCCCCTCCACAGCCCCCCCATACCCTCCTTGCTGTATTCCAGTAACTTCACTTCCTGCAGCCAGTCCCACAACTTGGGCAGGTCCGAGAGAGTCCGGTTGATCTCTGGGGGGGGGGGGACAGCGAGGGCGCCCGTTGGATGCCATCCTGACCCCGAGGCCCCCTTCAGTCTATCCGGGGGGGGGCGGATGTGGGGCGGGGGGGGCATTACCAATGAGACGTAAGACGCGGTGGGTTTTCTCCGTCACCGCGTCCATGGCCTGCTCATCTGGAGGAGGAAGAGGAAGGGTTGCGGGAGGGGGTACGGGCTGGGGCTCGGGGGGGGGTCGCTGCTGGAGTTAATCTATGGGGCACGCAGGGATCCCGGCGGATGTGGGGCGGGGGGTGGTCTGGTGCTGTGGGTTAAATCGCGCCTCCAGGACAACCAGCTCACGTGACCAGGAAACATCGGTGGTCAGTAGGGACCAGAGTGAACAGCCCGATTTGAGTCAGATGGGGCAGGCCACGCAGAAGAACCCAGGCGTCCTGGCTCCCAGCCCCCCGCCACCGCTCTAACCCACTAGACCCCCCCCCGCCGCCACCGCCGCCCCTCCCCTCCCAGAGCCGGGACCCTACCCAGGGCGAACCCCTTGAAGGACTCCGGCCCCCAGGGGTGACTGGGGCAGCCCGGGCGGGCGTGACGCTGGCGGTAGCGGGCACAGAGCCGGGCGAACCGGGCCGGGATGTTCCGGTGGCCCGCCCGGCACTGAACGCAGCCCCGGGCCGGCGGGGCCAGGAGAGCGAGGGCCAGCAGCAGGGGGGCAGCCAGCGTGGGGGGCAGAGCCAAGGGGGTGCCCCAGGGGGCAGCCGCTGCCAGGGCCTGCTGGGGGGCACCGGTGCCCCAGCCTGACCCCATTGGGGGCGGAGGAGTGAGTGGGGGCCAGGCCCAGGAGGAGATGGGGGTCAGGATTCTCTAGGGCCAGGAGCAGGGGGGCGCCGAGGCAGCCGCTAGGGGGCACCCAGGGTGTGTGGGCGGGGCCTTTGGAACGCTCTGTAGCCAGTTGTTTGTCACTAGCGTTCCGAACGCCCCGCCCCCGCGTACGGCTCTTAAAGGGGCGATGCTCGGGGCGTGGCCTTTGAAACGCTGCGTCGCCGGACGTTCTAAACGCTCCGCCCCCCGCCTGCCTGCCGCGAGCGCGCCTCTTAAAGGGGCAGCCGGCCGGGGGGCGGAGGACGAATACCTGTGAGTTCTCCACCTCCCTCGCGGGGCCCACCAGGGTCCAAACGTTGCCCTTGGCAACAGCCCCACCCCATGACTTAAAGGGGCACCCACCCAGAGTCTTTACGGGCGGGGCTTCTCCTAAGGGGGCGGGGTTTCACCTCCCCACCAAGCTAGGAATCTACCCTCCCCCCACCATTGAAATGGAAGGGGGGGGGGGGAGAGAGAGGGGGAGAGAAGAAATAAAAGAGACCCCACCCCCAGGGTGATACCTTACAAGCCCCCCCACACACACACTGCAGGTGTGTATCTCAGTGGGGGAGGTGGTAGTGTGATGTGTGTGCAGACAGAGATCCCTGCCTGCAGCAATGAAGCAGTGTCTAGTGGAGGGGGGGGGCAATTCCCCCCCCCACGTGCATGTAGCTGCTAGAGAACCTTCTAGTGCTGGGGGGCAAGGCGGACACCCCTCCCCCAGAAAAAAGCCAGCTCCCACACACACACACACACCCCCCTTCAAGACATTCATTTGTTCCACTCAACTTTGCACCGACAAAGGTTACAGACAGGTGTGCAACAGGGCCAGACCCCCACATCAGCTCATGCTCAACCTCGCCCCTCCCTCCGCCGACCCCTTGGGTGCTTCCCTTTGGCCCGAGCCACGGCACGCCCCCCGCCCCCAGACACGGGTGCAAAGCCGCTCGTGCGAACGCACCGGGGGCCCCGTCGGCCCAGCCCAACTCAACTGGGTCGGCCCGTGCAGCAGGGAGCCAGGACATAGGAGGGGGCGGAGGGTTTGTGCCAAGCCCCCCCACCCGGGGCCCTTCCGGACTCCCCCCTTGCAGCGCCCCAGGCAGCCAGCAGGGGGTGCCCCCTAGGCCTCACCCCCTGCCTGAGAAAGTCCCACCCTCTTAAAGGGACAGCCCTACTGAAATCCCCCACCAGACTCAGGTGACTTGTCCTTGCCGGAGATGGGGGATTTGGGAAGGGGGGGGCAGTGGCGGCCTCCCCCCAACGGAGATCACTGGAATGCTAAAGGTCCCATCCTGGTTCCCTGCCCCCCTTGCTCTAACCCAGTAACCCCCACTCCCCTCGCAGAGCCGGGGAGAGAACCCAGGAGTCCTGGCTCCCAGCCCCACCCCTGCTCTAACTCAGGAACCCCCACTCCCCTCGCAGAGCCGGGGAGAGAACCCAGGAGTCCGGCTCCCAGCTGCCCCCACCGGTGAAGTAGGGGGAAGGCAGGGCCACAAGCGGGGGGGGGGGGGGGGGGGCGGCAGAGAAATGTACAATAGCAACACAGCCTTAAAGTGCAGATACAGGTATTAAACAGTCCCCCCCAAAAGGTCACCATCCCCCCCAAGCAGCAGCTCCCGGCGGGGGAGCTGGAAGTCCCCGTGACCCCCCCCCCCCACCAGTCGGGTGGCTGGTTCGGATCCCAGGGTCTTCATTTCCCAGCTGAGGGCGAAGGGGGTCAGGACCCGGCTGGGCTCCGCTCCCCAAAACCCGGGGTGTCGACAGGGACAAAGGATCCATCAGGAGGCAGAGAATCGGTTCTGGAAAGGAGCCAGAAAGGGGGGGGGGGGGAGAAAGAAGAGAGGAATTGGTGAGAAGTAAAACACAGCTGTCTTGTTCACACAGCCCACCCCCCGAGCCAGGAAGAGAACCCAGGAGTCCTGGCTCCCAACCCTCTGCTCTAACCCACCAGCCCCCACTCCCTTCCCAGAGCCGGGGAGAGAACCCAGGAGTCCTGGCTCCCAGCCCCCCTGCTCCAACCCACCAGCCCCCACTCCCTTCCCAGAGCCAGGGAGAGAACCCAGGAGTCCTGGCTCCCAGCCCCCCTGCTCCAACCCACTAGACCCCACTCCCCTCCCAGAGCAGAGGATGGAACCCAGGAGTCCTGGCTCCCAGCTCCCCCCCTACTCTAGCCACTAGCCCCCACTCCCCAACCCAGCCCCATAACAAAGCAGGGCATTATAATCCCAGGGTACAAAGCCAGCGTTGTGTCCACGGCCGTCCAAAGCGAGTGTGGCTCACCGCCCCCGTATCCATGGGGCAGGATCCATTCCCCCCCCCCCCCCCCCCCCCGGAGGCACAGCCAGTCCCCCTCCCCAATATACACAGCCTGCCCACGAGGGTCAGGAGACCCTACCAAAAGAAAGGGTACCCTTGCCAGCACCCCAAAATATACAGTGAGCCATTCTAGATAACTAGAGCCCCCCCCGCCAATATTCACCCCCTTTAATTAATCCAGGGACCTCCCCAGAAATATCCATGGGGACCCCCGTGCTCAGAGGTAAATGAAGGAAAGCCATGCACCCCCGCAAAAAAATCACGTTGCCCAGCACACCCCACCCCCCCCCCACAATCCTGGGTTTGGGGCCTGGTTATGAGTTATCCAATGACAAGCGCCCCAGTGGCCATTCTGGGAGTTGCAGGGGTTTTCCACAATGCCCCTCCCCTGAAACACACTCTAGCCTTGCAAGTATCCCACCTCTGCCACCAAGATATGGGGGAGAAACTAATTTCCTCCACCCTCACCCAGCACTCCCTGCCTGGGATCCAGCCACTGCTCCCACCTCCCTATCTCAGGCCCCCCCGTTGCCCCCCAATCCCATCTACCCCATCCCCTTCCTACCACCAGAAGTGATTTTCTGGCCCCCCCAACAACCTCCACTAATGAACCCATCCCCCCCTCAGCCTATGTACCTCTCTTCTCCCCACCCCCCCAGTCACCCTCCCTGTTCTCCACCAACCCCTCTATCCTCTTCCTGCCCCCAGTCAGTATCCGGATTTCATACCCACCAAGAAGTCCACCCCAGCTCACACCGACTCCCTTTCTTCCCACCCCCACCACCTATCTCCAGAGCCACCCACGCTCGCCCACCCCCTCCCATCCCATCCCCCTCTTCCTACCACCAGTCCACCCCACCTGCCACTTCGTCCAGAGACAGATCCCATCCCCAGCCAGCCTCCCGCATCCCTGTCCCACCTACCACCATGATGGATGGTTTCATCCAGACCCCCACCATCTCCTTGCTGCCACCAATCGTCGTCATTTCAGGATCCATCCATCCTTAGCAACCTTCCCCATCCCAACGTCCCCACCAGCATCCATGCACCAATCCACCCGCCCCCCTTACCAGCGTGCCCCATTACAGAGAGGCGGGACCAATGCCCCCCCCCCCCCAACCAGCATTCCCATCTACCGCTATCCCCTTTCTACCACCAACCACCATCCCCTTGCTGCACCAACCACCATCTCTTGACATTTCCAATCCCGGTCACTTACCAGTGCCCACCACTGTGGTCAGGTTGCCCCCCCTCCATCCTCGGTCCCCCGGCCGGTTCTTCTCCCCCCTCCTCTGTGGTCAGTGGCGGACAAAGCGCAGCGAGCGCGAGTTGAGGATGTCCTCCGGGTCGGGGAAGACCGAATCCACCCGGAAGCCTTGGTCCAGGGCCACCTTCAGCACCTCCTCCAGGAACTCTGCCGCCGTGCCGAGCTCCCGCCCCTCCGGCGGCGCCGTGCGGAGGGGGCGCACTTTCTGCTTGGCGTACTCCGCCTCGGGCAGGTCCGGGGGCCGCGGGGCCCACTCCAGCCGCAGGTGGTGCCGGCGCCGGGCATCCCCTTCCTCCGCGGGGCCAGGTTGCCGCGGCCCGGGAGCGCATCCCTCCTCTTCGGCGCAACGGACGCCCCATCCTCGGCAGCACCCAGCCGGTGGTTGGGTTCGGCGCCGCCCCATCCCCGGTTCGGCCCAGCCGGCTCCCCAGCAACTCCAGGAACTGCCCGTCGGTGCAGAAGACGTTGGCGGTGAAGACGCGGAGGGCGCAGGTGTGGAGGGCGTAGTCCTGCGGCCCGCGCCGGACGGTGAAGTGTAGCAGCCGCTCCCGGCAGTCGGACGTCGGCGTGGAGGACGGCGCCGGCCCGGCGCCGCCGGCGCTCGGCTGCCAGCCGGCCAGCTCGGCCAGCAGGGGCCGGATCTGGTAGAAGTCCGCCTCGGCCCGCAGCAGGGCCAGCTCCGGGTAGCCCTCGGGCAGGTCGAGGCGGCCCAGGCGCAGGAAGTTGAGGACGTGCCGGAAGGCTTTGCCGTCGCGGTCGATGACGTAGTGGCCACGGCGGTCGGTGCGGGCCGGCCGGGGCCCCCGGAACATGGCCCCCAGCATGGAGTCGGGGGAAGCGGGTCAAGGTCTCCAGAGTGGTGCTGTAGAATTTGCCGCCCACATTCAAGGTGACGGGCCCCACGGGCAGCCCGGCGGGGGCCAGGGGGTCCCCCACGTCAGTCGGCATCTGCCGCCTCTCCGCCTCTTCCTCCCCCATCCCGGCACCTGGAAGGGTTTGATAGACAGCATGAGGACTGGGGACTCCTCCCCCACCCCAGACAAATGGGGGGTTCCCTCTCCTTCCCTGGCAGCTGGGTTCTAAGGTGCCCAGGTACCTGGATTCTCTCCCGGACGCCGGGGTTCCCTCTCCTTCCCTGCAGCTGGGTTCTAAGGTGCCCAGGTACCTGGATTCTCTCCGGACGCTGGGGTTCCCTCTCCCTTCCCTGGCAGCTGGGTTCTAAGGTGCCCAGGTACCTGGACTCTCTCCCGGACGCCGGGGTTCCCTCTCCCCTGTTCCTGTGGTTTCTATCCTGCTCTTGCGCCCGGACGCCTGGGTTCTCTGCTCCCTCCCTCTGTCCCACCTGCTGGGGTCGGGGGGAGGGGTCCTTTCTCTCTCCCCCGGACGCCTGGGTTCTCTCCGGGACAGAGCCCTGGGTTCTCTGCTTCTCTCCGGACGCCTGGGTTCTCTGCTGCCGGGACGCCGGGATCCTCTCTCTCTCGCTAGCCACCGCCCCACCCCGGACACCTGGGTTCTCTCCCTGTCCTGGCACCAAAGCGGGGTGGGGGTCTCTCACCGCCTCCTCCAGCCGCCGCCAGCCCCGGGAACGCGCCGCCAGTCCCCGCCTCCCCCAGGAAGTGAAGCTACCGGCGGGGGCGAGCGGAGCCCGCCCCTTTATAGGGAGGGAGCAGCTGGAGGGGGGGGGCGGGGCCAACCCCTCCCCCGCCGGCTCGGCCGGTCCCCTGTGCCCCGCCCGGCCCGCGAGTCCGGTCCCTGCCCCCACTGCGGCGATCTCCGGCTCCCCGCGTCCGGCAGCCTCCGTCCCCTTCCCCCTCCGCTTCCACTTCTCCCTTCCCTCCTCCCTCCTTCCCTCCTTCCCCCTCCGCTTCCTCCTTCCATCATTCCCTCCACTTCTCCCTTCCCTCCTTCCTCCTTCCCTCCTTCCCCCTCCGCTTCCTCCTTCCATCATTCCCTCCACTTCTCCCTTCCCTCCTTCCTCCTTCCCTCCTTCCTCCTTCCCTCCACTTCTCCCTTCCTCCTTCCTCCTTCCCCCTCCGCTTCCACTTCTCCCTTCCCTCCTTCCTCCTTCCCTCCTTCCCCCTCCGCTTCCACTTCTCCCTTCCCTCCTCCCTCCTTCCCTCCTTCCCCCTCCGCTTCCTCCTTCCATCATTCCCTCCACTTCTCCCTTCCCTCCTTCCTCCTTCCCTCCTTCCCCTCCGCTTCCTCCTTCCATCATTCCCTCCACTTCTCCCTTCCCTCCTTCCTCCTTCCCTCCTTCCTCCTTCCCTCCACTTCTCCCTTCCCTCCTTCCTCCTTCCCCCTCCGCTTCCACTTCTCCCTTCCCTCCTTCCTCCTTCCCTCCTTCCCCCTCCGCTTCCACTTCTCCCTTCCCTCCTCCCTCCTTCCCTCCTTCCCCCTCCGCTTCCTCCTTCCATCATTCCCTCCACTTCTCCCTTCCCTCCTTCCCCCTCCGCTTCCTCCTTCCATCATTCCCTCCACTTCTCCCTTCCCTCCTTCCTCCTTCCTCCTTCCCCCTCCGCTTCCACTTCTCCCTTCCCTCCTTCCTCCTTCCCTCCTTCCCCCTCCGCTTCCTCCTTCCATCATTCCCTCCACTTCTCCCTTCCCTCCTTCCTTCTCTTCCCTCCTTCCCCCTCCGCTTCCTCCTTCCATCATTCCCCGCCACTTCTCCCTTCCCTCCTTCCTCCTTCCCTCCTTCCTCTTTCCCTCCTTCCCTCCTTCCCCCTCCACTTCCTCCTTCCTCCCATCATTCCCCCTCCACTTCTCCATTTCCTTCTTCCCTCGACTTCTCCATTGCCTTCTTCCTTCCCTCCTTCTCCTCTGCTTCCTCCTTCCCTCCGCTTCGCCATTCCCTTCTTCCCTCCACTTCTCCATTCCCTCCTTCCCCCTCCGCTTCTCCATTCCCTTCTTCCC
Organism: Macrochelys suwanniensis; assembly: GCA_033296515.1. Taxonomy (NCBI): domain Eukaryota; kingdom Metazoa; phylum Chordata; order Testudines; family Chelydridae; genus Macrochelys; species Macrochelys suwanniensis. The sequence continues at coordinate 14,862,034 of CM065798.1, read as the reverse complement.
TCCACTTCTCCATTCCCTTCTTCCTTCCCTCCTTACACCTCCGCTTCTTCCTTCCCTCCGTCCCTCCTTCCCCCTCCGCTTCTTCCTTCCCTCCGTCCCTCCTTCCCCCTCCGCTTCTTCCTTCCCTCTGTCCCTCCTTCCCCCTCCACTTCTTCCTCCTCCCCTTCCCACCTTCCCCCTCCGCTTCATCCTTCCCCCTCCCGCTTCTCCATTCCCTTCTTCCTCCCTCCTTCCCCCTTCCGCTTCTCCATTCCCACCTTCCCCCTCTGCTTCTTCCTCCCTCCTTCCCCCTCCACTTCTCCATTCCCGCCTTTCCCCTCCACTTCTTCCTCCGTCCTTATCCCTCCGCTTCATCCTTCCCCCTCTGCTTCTCCATTCCCTTCTTCCTTCCCGCCTTCCCCCTCCGCTTCATCCTTCCCTCTGTCCCTCCTTCCCCCTCCACTTCTCCTTCCCCCTCTACTTCTCCATTCCTTCTTCCTTCGCTCCTCCCTCCCTCCTTCCCCGCCGCTCCTTCCTTCCCTCCATCCCTCCTTCCCCCTCCACTCCTTCCTTCCCTCCATCTCTCCTTCCCCTCCGCTTCTTCCTCCCTCCTTCCCCCCTCCATTTCATCCTTCCCTCCGTCCCTCCTTCCTCCTCCGCTTCCTCCCTCGCTTCTTCCTTCCCCTTCCACTTCCTCCTTTGCTTCTTCCTCCCTCCTTCCCCCTCTGCTTCTTCCTTCCCCCTCCACTTTGTCCTCCCCTTCTTCCCCCTTCCCCCTCCACTTCTTCCTCCCTCCTTCCCCCTCCACTTCTCCCTTCCCTCTTTTCTACTCCACTTCTCAGTCCCTTCTTCCTTCCCTCTCCACTTATTCCTTCCCCCTCCGCTTCTTCCTCCCTCCTTCCCCCTCCATTTCATCCTTCCCTCTGTCTCTCCTTCCCCCTCCACTTCTTCCTCCCTCCTTCCGCTTCCGCTTCCCCCTCCACTTCCTCTTTCCTACTTCCTTCTCCCTCCTTCCCCTTCCTCCTCCACTTCTTCCTTCCCTCCTCCACCCTCTGCTTCTCCGTTCCCTCCTTCCCCCTCCGCTTCTTCCTTCCCCCTCCGCTTCCTCCTTCCTCCTCTTCTCATTCGTTTCATTCACACTCATGTCTTCATTTGTTCCTCCATGCTCTCGTTCTTTTGTTCACACATCTTTTCTTTCGTTCACCCTCCTCTTTCCTTTTGTTATCCTGCCTTTTTCATTCGCAGTCCTCTTTCGTTCTCTCCATCTTCCATTCACACTCATCTTTTCGTTCCCTCCTTCCTTCAGTTTTTTAAAATATTTTAATTGTTCTACCATTCTCCCTTTGTCTTTTCCTTCATTGTCTCCTTTTTTCCCGTTGTTTCATTCTTGTTATTCTTTCATCCTTTCATTGTTTCCCTCACACTCATCTGTTTTCTCGTTCTCACGTTCTTTCGTTCTTTCTCCTCCGCTTATCATGTTCTTCTTCCTCTCACGCTTAGCCCGTCTTTGGTTCTTCCTCCGCCGCGGTGGCCCGGTCACACACGCCCCCGGCCGGTCCGGGACAGGTGTGTCTGGGCGTCCATGCGTGTCCGTGTGTGTCACCGCGTCTGGGCATGTGACTCAGGGTGTGTGTACGTGACGGTTTGAGGTGCCGTGTGAATCCACCCCCTGCAGCGGACGTGTGGGAAGCGTGTCGGGGCAACTGCCGTTCCTCGCTCGTGCCCGGACGCCTGGGGTTCTCTCACCGCCAGAATCGGGGGTTCTCTCTCTCTTGGACACCTGGGTTCTCTCTCCCACAGAGTCTGGGGTTCTCTACCTCCGGACACCTGGGTTCTCTCTCCCAACAGATTCTGGGGGTCTCTCCCTCCGGGACACCTGGGTTCTCTCTCCCACCAGAATCTGGGGTTCTCTCCCTCCCAGACACCTGGGTTCTCTCTCCTACCAGAATCTGAGGCTCTCTCTGTCCGGACACCTGGGTTCATTCTCCCACCAGAATCTGGGGTTCTCTCCCTCCTGGACACCTGGGTTCTCTCTCCTACCAGAATCTGGGGTTCTCTCCCTCCCGGACACCTGGGTTCTCTCTCCCACCAGAATCTGGGGGTCTCTCCCTCCCGGACACCTGGGTTGTCTCTCCACCAGAATCTGGGGTCTCTCCCTCCCGGACACCTGGGTTGTCTCTCCCACCAGAATCTGGGGTCTCTCCCTCCGGGACACCTGGGTTCTCTCACTGCCAGATTCTGGGGGTCTCTCCGTCCCAGACACCTGGGTTCCCTCTCGGACTCCTGGGTTCTCTCTCCCGACCAGAATCTGGGTGTCTCTCCCTCCCGGACACCTGGGTTCTCTCTCACCCCCAGAATCTGGAGGTCTCTCTGTCCCGACACCTGGGTTCTCTCTCCCACCAGAATCTGGGGTTCTCTCCCTCCTGGACACCTGGGTTCCCTCTCAGACCTCCTGGATTTTCTCCCCCCCAGAATCTGGAGGGGTGTCTCTCCCTCCTGACACCTGGGTTCTCTCTCCTATAGAGTCTGTGGTTCTCTCCCTCCCGGACACCTGGGTTTTCTCTCCCCCAGAATCTGGAGGTCTCTCCATCTGTAACAAACTAGGACTGTTGTTAATGTTTTCCCTGAGTACTGTGTGGGTGCCTCGGTTTCCCTATGCAGTGCTTGAGTATCTAGGTGGTGGGACAAGGGTGCATAAGTGTTACAGAGGGGCCTGGACACAGAGAATGGCCGACACACTGTCTCTTAGCAACTGATGGCCCGGCCCCTCCCCTGCAAAGGTGAGAGCTAAAGGTGTTCAAACAAAGGGACACCATCCTGGACGCCTGGGTTCTCTCTCCCACAGAGTCTGCAGTTCTCTCCACCTAGACACAAGGATTCTCTCTAGCCAGGCTGTGGTTTGGTTTTAAATTGCACTGAAAAAACCCAAAACTTCTGCAACCGCATCACACACCAGGAGAACGTGACTCACCCCCCACACACCCACTGTGGGGTGTATCTGCTCCACCGAATGCCGCTGTAAAAATCATAATTAGCTCCAGTGTTAATTAGCCAGGGACGCCACCCAGGGCTAGCCAGGAAACCGGATCTGCAACAAACCAGCTGACACGCAGAGAAACACAGTGCCAGCAGAACCAGCCTTGAGAACCCAGGAGTCCTGGTTCCCAGCCCCAGCTCTAACCACCAGCCCCCACTCCCCTCCCAGAGCCAGGGAGAGAACCCAGGAGTCCTGGCTCCCAGCCCCCCCTGCTCTAACCCACCAGCCTCCACTCCCCACCCAGAGCCGGGGAGAAAACCCAGAAGTCCTGGCTCCCAGCCCCCCCTGCTCTAACCCACCAGGCCCCACTCCCCTCCCAGAGCCGGGGAGAGAACCCAGGAGTCCTGGCTCCCAGCACCTTCTGCTCTGAGATTTAATCAGCAACCCAGATTCCAGCCAAGAGCCCTATGGGTGCTATGAAGTCAGGCAGTTTTGTGGGCTGGCACCCCACAGCATGGTGAGGGCCTCCTGGGATGCTAGCATCCTCCAGCCACCCCACGGCTACTTGGAGGTGTAATAGCCACACTGGGTAACCAGCCGCCCCACCCCAGAGGTGGCCGCATCTCAGCGCCGGGCGAGGGATCCCCGCGTCACCAGCCGCCCCGCCCCAGAGGTGGCCGCATCTCATGCTCGTCCTTCATTGAACAATTTGTTTATTGAATGGCTCCAGACACCTGATTGGGCCGGCACTAACCCAAGCCCCGCCCCTTCCCTCACCCTGCCCCCCCTCCCCCCATTGGCTTCCCAGGCCTGGCTCCGCCCCCGGCCGGCCTTAGCCCTTGAGTTCCTCCTCGCACACCCAGCGGTAGTGCCGGGAGCAGTGTTCGTCGTTCCAGAGCCCGTCGTCGTGGAGGTGGGCGCAGTCCTCCCCGCCCCCGAGTCCGTGGTTGAGAAATTCATCAGGCTGCCCTTCCCTCCATTCCCTGCAACGAGACCACGACCGCCCAGGTGGGGGGGCCCAGCGTCAGTGGGGAACAGGCCGGGCGGGGGCGAGGACCCCGGGGGAGAGCCCAGAGAAGGAGAAGGGATTAGAGGCAGGGAGATTCGATCAGATTATATCAGATTAGGCCGGCCGGGATTAGGTTGGGTTAGATTGCGTGCAGGACAGAAAGAGCTCACTAGGAAATCTCTCTTCCCCACATCGGTACGACAGTGCTGGGGCTTGGGGCGGATTGGATGACGTCACATGACGTGACGTGGTATGAGATGATTCCACATGACGTCATCACGGCATGACATCAGATGAAATGACCTGGTGTGATGTGATTGGTCTGGATTAGCATGGCATGGATTACGGGTGTAGAGTGGATTAGATTAATCTAGATTGGGTGTGGATTAGATTATTGGACTAGGCTGTGTTGGATTAAGCTACATTGGGGGTGGATTAGATAACTGGATTAGGCTGGGTTAGGTGAGGCTAAATTGGATATGTCTTAGATTAGGTTGGGTTCGATGAAGCTACATTGGGTGTGGATGAGATTAGGTTGGGTTTGATGAAGCTACATTGGGTGTGGATGAGACTAGGTTGGGTTTGATGAAGCTACAATGGGTGTGGATTAGATTAGGTTGGGTTCGATGAAGCTACATTGGGTGTGGATGAGATTAGGTTGGGTTTGATGAAGCTACATTGGGTGTGGATGAGATTAGGTTGGGTTTGATGAAGCTACAATGGGTGTGGATTAGATTAGGTTGGGTTCGATGAAGCTACATTGGGTGTGGATTAGATTAGGTTGGGTTCGATGAAGCTACATTGGGTGTGGATTAGATTAGGTTGGGTTTGATGAAGCTACATTGGGTGTGGATTAGATTAGGTTGGGTTTGATGAAGCTATATTGGGTGTGGATTAGATTACTGGACTACACTGAGTAGGATGAGGCTACTGTGACGAACTAGGACTGTTGTTAAGGTTTCCCTGAGTACTGTGTGGGTGCCTCAGTTTCCCCTATGCAGTGCTTGAGTATCTAGGTGTGGGACGACGGTGCATGATTGTTACAAAGCCCTAGAAGGCAGGGGTGGGCAGAGGCCTGGACACAGAGAATGGCCCTGTCTCCTGGCAACAGGTGGCCCGGCCCCTCCCCTGCAAAGGTGAGAGCTGAAGGTGTTGGAACAAAGGGATCAGGTGACCTCCTGGCCCGGGAAGGAGACAAAGGGGGAGGAGGGGCTGGAGAGTTTCAGTTGGAGCTGGCCGGAGAAGAGGGGAGAGAGGCAGACAGGGTCTGGCCTCCCTGCCCCGTTTGGAGCTGTGGGGTGAAATGCAGGGAGCCCCCAGGCTGGGGTCTAAGCTCCCTGCCCCCCGGAAGGACCCGACTGAGGGGCCCTGGTTGTACTGACAAGCTCTGGTTGGACTGTGTTCCTGGCATCTCTAATAAACCTTCTGTTCTACTGGCTGGCTGAGACTCCCAGTGAATCCGGGGAAGAGGGGTGCAGGGCCGGACTCCCCCACACTCCGTGACAGCTACATTGGGTGTGGATTAGATTAGGTTGGATTTGATGAAGCTACATTGGGTGCGGATGAGATTAGGTTGGGTTCGATGAAGCTACATTGGGTGTGGATGAGATTAGGTTGGGTTTGCTGAAGCTACATTGGGTGTGGATTAGATTACTGGACTACACTGAGTAGGATGAGGCCACATTGGGTGTGGATTAGATTAGGTTAGGTTCGATGAAGCTACATTGGGTGTGGATTAGATGACTGGATTACGGTGGATTGGATTACTGGACTGCACTGGATCCGATGAGGTTGGAACGGGGGGATACTGAGATGACACGGGGGCCAGTCACAGCCAGCCATGCTCCCGGGGGTGGGTGGGGCTTCATGGGCCAGGCTCCACGCCTTCCCGCTCACATGCCCAGTGGTAGAGGCGGGAGCAGTGGTCATCGTTCCACCGTCCGTCGTAGTGGTACATGACACAGTCCTCCCCGCCCTCCAGGCCGTGCTCAGTATAGTTATCCGGCTGATCCGGACTCCAGTCCCTGAAACGAAAGCAGAACAGGGGAGGGGCAATGGAACCCCGGTCTGCATAGCTGGGGGAGGGGAGTATGGGTGGCAGGGACCCCAGTGTCCTGGGGGAGAGGAGATTGGTTGGGATTAGGGATCTGATTAGATTGATTTAGGAGGGTATGAAAATCAGATCAGATCTGGATTCCAATTTGCACTGGGATGGGTTGGGTTCGGATCTGGATTTGAATTGGGAGTAGATCGGGATTGGATCTGGATCAGGACTGGGTCAGGAGAGAGATTGGATTTGGAAAAGGACCAGTATTGGATTGGGCTCTGGACCGGGATTTGGACTGAATCAAGACTACACCTGGATTTGGATTGATATCAGGATTTGATCTGGAGCAGGAATGGGTTGAGGTAAGGACTGGACCTAGACTGAATCCGGATTTGATTGGAATCCGAATTGGATCAGGATCAGAAACAGAACTGGATGAAGATTCAGTCTAGATCACAAGTGGATCTCGATCCAGATTGGATGTGGATCAAATCTGGATTCGATTGGAAACTGGATTGAATCTAGATCGAGATTGGATCTGGATTCAATGTAGATTGGGACTGGACTGAGATCAGGATTGGATATGGATCAGGACTGGGAGGAAGGTTAGGATCGGGTCTCTATGGGAATGGGTTTGGAGTAGGTTTGTATTTGGGAACATAAGACTCAATGATGATTTGTTGAAGACGGATACATGTGGGCTAGATAAAAACTAATACAGATTATCCTAGATTATCTTTCATTAAGATGAATAGTAGATTAAATATATGGGAATATTATCTAACAAACCATAATCCTGGGACAGACCGAATTCACTAAAACACGTGGAATCTGAGTTATTTTGGACTGGGGACAATAAAATTAGATGAGATTAAATCAGATTATTAAAGGTGGGTTTAGACTGGATTCAAATTTATACCAGATGACGGGGCACATAATTTGTATAGAGGATTAGATTGACAGGGGGGAGCTCTCTGAACATGGCAGGACGTTCTTTCACATGGCGTGACCTCCAACGAGATGCCATGACACGACGTGACATGGGATGACATCATCACGACATGACATCTGATGAAATGATTGTGATTGGTGCAGATTAGCAAGCCATTGATTACGGATTGTGGATTAGATTAGTAACACAGAACAGGATGTTATATACAATCAACATATACATACTATATACAATCAACTATAGGGTTGACGGTGAAACGAATCGATCATGGAGGAATTAAACCATTAGGGATTATGCAGTTGACTAGGAATTAGATTAGATTAAATTGGAGTGAATCAGATTATATTAGAGATTAGATTATGTTGGAGGAGCTAAATGAGAGGAACTTATTAGAACAGATGAGCGCAGAAGGATTAACAGGTTATATTATTTTGGATTAGATTGGAACGGATTATATCGATGGATTATTACATTATATTAGTATAGCCTGGGACAGATTATAGCAGATGGTTAATATTTAGAGGAAGAATTACATTAGATAGAAACGATTACATTACAGCAATGATTATATTAATATTAGTAGCAATTAATTATATTAATAGTAAATGCACCAGACCCTAACCCTAACACATTAGTAGATTCGATTATTATTAGATTAATAGATTATTAGGTTATTCGATTTGATTATAATACATTGGTTGAGAGGGCTATTATCTTAGATTTGAATCGATTCGTTTCCATGGCCAGAGAACGTAACCGGAGATATCGTCTTAGGTTCGAAAGCCGTAAAGGAGTTGATTGTAGATTGGATGAGTCGGATTATTAGATTTAATTATATTATTAGGGGTTATTTGGTTCCGATAAATTGGTTGAGTGGGCTATTATCTTAGATTATTAGATTAGATTATTAGGTTATTCAATTCAATGACAATAAATTGGTTGAGGGGGATATTATCTGAGATTTGAATTGATTCGTTTCCATGGCTGGAGGACGTAACCGGAGATATCAGATTAGATTCGAAAGGCCGTAAAGGAGTTGATCGTAGATTCGATGAGACGTTTTATTAGATGTAATGATATAATTAGGGGTTATTTTATTCGATTACAACAAATTGGTTGAGGGGCATATTATTTTAGATTATTAGATTAGATTATTAGGTTATTCAATTCAATGACAATAAATTGGTTGCGGGGGATATTATCTGAGATTTGAATTGATTCGTTTCCATGGCCGGAGGATGTAACCAGAGATATCAGATTAGATTAGAAAGGCAGTAAAGAAACTGATCGTAGAGTGGATGAGATGGATTATTAGATTTAATGCTATTATTGGGGGTTATTTGATTCGATTACAATAAATTGAGAGGGATATTAATTTAGATTTGAATCGATTCGTTTCCATGGCCAGAAGATGTATTCGGAGATATGAGATTAGAATCGAAAGGCCGGTAAAGGTGTTGATCATAGATTGGATAAAACGGATTATTAGATTAATGATGA